>JAQQSK010009997.1:0-12853 GCA_028658325.1 Potorous gilbertii | reverse complement strand
GGGGGTTTATACAGAGATCCTTTGTAGTGGAGCTGGGGTGGAGCTCCTGCCCACTCTGGGAGTCTCTGGCTGAGCTGCCTCAGCCTCTGCCGCAGCAGCTGCTTCCCAGGGGGTCCGAGTCCCGGAGATCCCCCGCTCCCCTCTCAGCCCGTCTCTCTCACTGACCTGTGCGTCTGTGGGTGGAGGGACCTTCGCGGCCTCCCGGAGATTCAGGTCCCTGACGCCTGCTGGGCTCTGCTCACTCCTCTCAGTGCTGCGTGGCCGGGGTGGGGAAGGGGAGCACTCCGCAGGGCAGGGCTCTGCTCCCGCCCCGGGTACCTTTGCGGTCGGTTTTTCAGGGCTCTCTGCAACGGAAATCTCCTTCACTGTGTTGCTGTGCGGCTTCCACTGTTCCAGAATTTGTCAGGAGTTCTTTTTACAGGAAATCTATGGGCTGTGGATTCGGAGCTAGCAAATGTGAGTTTTCTACTCCGCCATCTTGGCTCTGCCCCCCTAATTTACCCTTTAATTCATCAGCTTTGTTCTTAGGCAGTCCTTCTTCCCTCTTTGGTCCTTACTACCTTTGTATTTGGTTAATCTACTGTTCTCTGTGACTGGAACACCTATTTTCCTTCCCCCCTCTTTGCCTGTTTAGATTCTACTTATTCTTCAACCACAAGTTCAAATACCCCAACACTTTATTCATATCTGTCTATCTATCTATCTGTCTATTTATCTATCTATGTCTATCTATGTGTCTATCCATCCATCCATCCATCTGTTTAATCTATATACATGTATATATGTTTATACATGTATATATACACACATATATATGTTTATACATGTATATATACACACATATATATGTATATCTTCTTGAATTTATATTGCCTCATATTATGATTATGGGTATATTTATGCAATTTGTCTTCTCTGATAGTAAATATCTGTGGGCTGGGGACCTGGATCTCAGTCCTTCTTGTATCCCATCCATGCATACAGCATGATGCCTTGTAGAGAGTGGATATTCAATGAATATTTGTTCGGGTGAGACAAATTAAAAGCCCTTTCAAAAGCTTCAGTGAAGTAGATGGCACCTGTACTCTGGGAAGATTTTTCAGAAGTACATGAATAATCATGTAGAGAACTCTAAATATTCCTCCTGAATAATTAGCTCAACTCCTGACAATCACATGTCTGTGCTATCTGACCTGCTTGACTTCAGCACAGTATCTGTTACTATGATGATATTGAACATGTCATAGAAAGTTTGAACTTCCCTTAAAGGAGCAAATGGAAAAATGGTAAGGATTCCTCTAGGGTGACTTAAAAAACTAATAAAAGATTAACAGCTTTATTTTGGTACTAGGTTGTTTTAAATTTTCCTTTGAATAATTTCATAAAAGTCAGGTGACAGAAGACTTTCAAGGCTACCCAACCTGCTAATAAAAGACATATTTTTCCATCCTCTGGTAAACAGTGAAATTTTTTTTTAATTTTTTAAAATAAAATTAATGACTAATTCCTTAAGTTCCTGAAGTTCCTTTGGTTGCTTTCTCTACTTTCCTGAGCTATCCCCATATTTGGATAAACATGGTCTTATCATGGACTTTGAGTTGTTTTTTTTTTTTAAGTTTAGATCAACTGGTATAGCTTACTATATTACTATAGTACAGAAGGTGTTTTGGGAGGGGAGATGTTTTTGGTGAGACAATTGGGGCCAAGTGACTTGTCCAGGTCACACATCTAGTAAGTATTAAGTGTCTGAGACCAGAGTTGAACTCAGGTTCTTCTGACTCTGGGGCCAAATGCTCTGTTCACTCTACTACCTAGCTCTCTTTCTTTTCTTGATAAACTAATAACTGCCTCCATTATTCCAAACAATATCTTTATATAGAAATTAACTATGCCTTTGACTTTTAATTTCTTCCAGCTTCTCAACCAAATTTTAATTAATGATGAAGATTGCTGATTCCTGCTTCTTAGGCCTCAGGCATCTTAAAGTCTCTGATGCAAGAAAACTGTGATACCAAAATTCCTTAATCTACCTTTTGCAAAACTGTGCTGCTATTTGATACGTATTGGATAGAGAGAGAGATGAGGACTAGATATTTAATTTCATTGGTATAGGGAAATCTTATATGCACAAACTCCCTTCACCAGTGCAGGTTGTCACTTTTTAAAAAAAATTCAACTACAGAATAAGAAAGTTGAGTTGCTTAGAGCACTAAGAATTAAGTGATCTCTCCAGGATGACATAGCCAGAACTTAAACTCATGTCTTCTTGCCTCCAAGGCCAGCTCACTCTCCTCCACGCCACATTAAAGACTGCAAAGCACTTGAGAGAAGGGACTCTAACTTAACCTTACTGTCTATCCCCAGCACTTAGCACACACAGTGTCTGCCACATAATAAGTGCTTTATAAATGCTAGTTGACTGACTGATGCTGCTTCTCACATATTAGATATATATTAGAAAAAACGGCTAATATCCTAATGAACTCTTACAGACACCACCTAGATAATGTAGCATACATGTACAAAGATGTGCATACATACATGAAAGTGTTAAATCTCACTGTCAGCTAATTTGTTGTGATTTTGCTAGACAAAATTATTTATGGAGCACATTTTCAAATAAGTCATTGCTTTGTCTAGCAATATTTTAATCTTAGCTGGTGTGTCTGTTCTGACCTTTTCTGATTGAAGTAATGATAGCAGGAAGGGCCAGAATAGTAAGCAACTTGAAGCAATATATTAGCCCAAATGAACTGAATTCATTTTTTTAGATGCACTTAGTGGGATTGGGGCTAATGGGAATGGGGAAAAGGAGAGAAAAAGGGAAGGAAGAAGCACTGATTTGAAGATTATCATGAACTTGAAATTTGATTTTTAGTTCCTATAGAATTTAACTACATGCGTTACTTTCGTTATAAAGGGGATTCAGTGTTTTTGGTTTTTATGAAATGCTATTGCTTGTATAAAAGAATCTTCTATAGGGTTCCTTCATAACACTTAAAAGAAGTGAGGTTTTCTTAGCAGTAATTTTTAAAATTTAAAATGACATTTTATTTGAGAAAATAGCTCCACAGTTGAGATAGTGAAAGGATTTGACCCTTTTATTGATGTTTTCAATGAAATGAGAAGAAAAAGCTTCATTTATGCAGAGAAGAAAAGCAATTATCTGTATAAATAATGAAGCACACCAGATTCTTCTTTTCTAGAAGAATTCTACCTTCATGGCCATTACTTGAACCTTCGATAGCCCTGACAATTTAGAAAATTGTTGGCTTTATATTTGAAATTGAAATGTGTACCTTTCTATATAGTGTATTATTAGTGCACTATTTTGTTGCTATTATATCTATTACCCTGACCTGTGGAATTATTAATTTGTCATGTGTTCTCTTAGAGAGATTACGTACTATCATTTGTTGGCCTTGTAACAAGAAGTATTTTTTTTTTATTCTTGGTACTTTTTATTGGTGAACCAACATTCTGATTAATTATCATTTGGCTTTGGTTGGTGATTAATAACATCGGTGACTCTAAGTTTTTATGCTACTGAAAATTAAAGTGGTCATTGATATGCTATAAGCAGTTACAGTACTGGGTGTAATTTGTTAGCTCTCTGATATACTTGCTATGGGGATGGGGAGGAGGAGGGTTCTGTGACAGCCTTTAGATACTTCTGATCTGATTTCTCTCTGAACTTGAGTTTTTAGTAGTCTGTGAAAGTCAGGGGGTCATATAAATATTAAGTGTAGAGCAGCTGTGGACAGAACCATAGAGTCAACATCTCATCATAGTGATGAATGGCTCATATTAAATTAACATGGCTGAGGTCCACCTGAAACTAATCTAGGTGCTTTTGAACACCTGTTCTCTTCGTATTGTTATTTTTCCCACAATAAATTAGGCATATCCCCCTGCCTTTTCTGAGCCCAGGACTTCTATGTCATCATAGACAGTATTAACTTTCCATTTATCTTGTTTTATCACTCTGTTCATTCCCAATGTAGTGATCTTAGATACCTTGTATGTCAGTCTTCATAGGGTTTTGGATTTTAAGGATGTCATTTATATAAAAAAACAAACCAAAAAAACCCCCAAACAAACAAAAAATAAATGTGTGGGATTGTCACCACCGACCATAATTCTGGTTTTCTAGTCACATATAAAAGAGCTATCCTTTATAAAAATGGAGAAGTCTTCTGACTTACAGGGATGAAATGAGTGCCTGGACTGATGGAACTGTGAATCTTTGAGGTCCTGAAATAATTAAGTAATTAATGCTGTCTGTCATGTGAAAATTCATTGAGTAGGTCATGTGACAAGAATGATGGCCAATCGAAGCATTGCCTAACCATCAGGATTGATCTCAGGACACTACAAATTTGTGACAGAGATCCTGAAAATCTGATGAGATGTCTCTTTTTCATTTATTTGGACAAAAATTAAAAACATAAAAATGTAGAAACATTAATTTTGTTGTTCGGTATATATGCACCATCATTATAAGAAGGAAAATAGAATATGAATTAGTTTGTTACAAATAACTATTTTTAAATTGGCCTTAACATACACCCTTGTCTTTCATAGAAAATATTCTCTAGTTTCCAGTTTCCATTTCCAGCCCTTGTCTTATTCTTAACATTCTGTTTTGGTTTTGGAAAATGATGAATAACATTAGTGGCTGTTGGGTTTCATGGTCATTACTTTGTTATAAAGGGGTACTATGTTGACTCTCTGGCAACCTTGCTATTTTTAGGAAGAAGTGATCTAAGACAGCTTTTAATAAAATGAGTTCCCTCACAATTAGAAGCTTGTATAATCTGTGGCATGGAATAAAGTAGGGAGTGGGATAGAAAGTGAGTGGGAAATAGGAAAACCAGTGCTCTTGGGCCAGTAACAACAAATGATTCCTTAGTCCTGCTGTTGAATGCTCATCTCCCCTATGCCTCCTTCTTCTTTAAAATATACTCTTGCACTTAGTCACCTAGAAAGGCATTTTGGGAAATCTTGGTTCTTTGTTTCCTTTAATTAACATTCACCAGTACTTGGTATTCACCAGTTACAAAGGTGGGCTGAAATGGAGCAGTGAATTTTCCCCCCATCTTTATATTATCCAAAATTTAAAAAAATTGCAGCAAAGTGCTTTGTAAATCTCAAAATATTCCATAAGTTTAGCTAAAATTTTCTCTAAGGGCATTTCCTTACCAGTAAAATAAAAATATGTTGAATATATGTAGATAGTGTGAGGATTTATGATCATATTAAAAGAAGAAGGCAGTGAATGGGATAGAATACTGTGCTTGGAATAATTTCTAAATTTCTAAATTCAGATTTATTTAAAACCTAATTTCAAAACTGTCCTCACTTCCTGACTATCTCTGTGATCCCAGGCAAGTCACTGAAATCTACATTTGCCTCAGTTTCCTCAGTTCTTTATAAATAAACTATGTTAAGGATTACTTGAGGATAATGAACAAAGGAAGAAAGAACTTCTTAGGTACTTTTTTACCCTTCTTTATCTTCCTACAGGCACTTCTCATGCAGGATTTCTCCTTGCATGATTTGGTATATTCCTGGAAAAGTTTATGATAAAAGATATGTGCAGTGAGCTGGGTTTAAATAAGGAAGGCAGGTTCAAAGCCAGCCTCTTAGTTGCATTTCCTACATCATCCTATAAGATTAATTTAACCAATCTCAGATTCAGTTTATTCACACCTACCTCATAATGTTAGTACAAGAATGAAATGAGAATCAAGTTTATGGAAAATAAATACTTTGCAAATCTACAAGTGCTATGAGATTATCAGTGTCTAAGATTCTTATTTTCCTGTGAAATACACTATTCTTGACCAATATCTGTTCAGATAAGATCATTGTAATTAATAAGAAGTTAGAAAAAATGCATTTAAAACAACACTATAAGGACAAAAATGATAAGGCTGAAGATGAAGACACTAATTGATATTGAATCACCTTGTTCTTATACTTGTGAAAGATTTTTACTTCTCACCAAGCATTCTAAATTAACTGTGCTTGAATAATATATTCTCAATATCCTTTGACCATCAAAAGAATAAGAATTATAGTGTGATGACCCAGTTCAACATGGAATTTGACACAACCTGGGACCTTTCTGAGCTAGAGTCAAGGGAATAGAATTATGCAAAATATGCTACAGATCTCATTTATAAATCCCTCAACTTGGAGTGTCTGGCTGTACTCTTCTATTTCAGATAATAGATATTTTTAATGTTAATGGGAGTTGAAGATCTTTCCTGTCCATTAGTTGGCCTCACATGGATCCCATTAAGGAAAGTTTGCTTAGGGAAGTTTGCTTAAAGGCTTTCACACCTTTTGGTAATTAGGCACTGAAGAACATGAATTGTAATGCCTTCTGACTCTCTATATACCAAGGTTAGCATTTTGCTTTGGGGCTCACTCATTGGAAGAAGGTTCCTGGAATTTGGCCAGATGTGACTCTGGGTAGCCATTAAGGAGTCCCCTACCCCTTTGAAAATCCAGATGTTGGTGCTTCCCTCTCTGGTAACTGTGTACGTATATCATAGTCAGTCGGATCTGTCTGTTGATCTGTGATGTATGTATGTATTGCTTATGGTCAGACAGAAGCCCTGTGTATTGGACTTTATGCTATTTCCTGTTTGTAATTTGTGTTTGTATTCTCTTTGAAGTTCAGGGTGCTGATTTTTCCCCTGAACTAAGTGAATAATATATGTGTTTGATTAAAGTAAGATGGCCGACCCCTTAAAAGTTACTTTCCTTTAAGAAAAGCAGATCCAAGAACCTGTGCTTGCTAGCCTGGGTATGCTAGGATGTTTGCTGTTGCAACGCTGGAGATACATATTTACAGTTTGAAATATTTTAAAATTTACTGGGTTGATGTGGAGTAAATGTTCAGTGTCCCAACATGAGAATTCTACACAACACAGAAAGGGAAAATGGCAATAACACCTTATCAGACATGAACTTTGTAACATACTCTGGAATGTGGTTTCATTGGTGCATCATGCCATTAGCAATCTGACTGATATTTGTCCAATTCCTGATTTCCTCCTTTCTTCTTCCCTCAATATCAGCCCATTTGCAGGCCTCTAATAGGGAAACCATCCTCCAATCACACACACACATACACACACACACGTGCACACACATACGTGTGCACAGAGAAAAGTTATTTTGGAGATAGGAATAAGAATCCTATCTAATTCCTCAGATCTTTTAGCATAGAAGCTGCAAGGTCCTGTGTGAACCTGACTGTTATTCCTTGATATCTGAAATGTTTTTTCTGATTGCTAGCAGTAATTTCCCCTTTATTTGATAGTTTTGGAATTTAACAATAATATTCCTTGGTGTTTGGGTTTGGGATCTCTTTCAGGAGGTGATCAGTGGATTCTTTTGATGACTCTTTTGCCCTCTGGATCTAGGACCTCAGGGCAGTTTTCCTTGATGCTTTCTTGCAGGATATTGTCCAGTTCCTTTTATTCATCATGGCTTTCCAGGAGATAGTACTTCTTAGATATTCTCTCCTGGATCTATTTTCCAGGTCAGTTGTTTTCCAAAGAGATATTTTACATTTTCTTCTATTTTTTCATTCTTTGGATTTTGTTTGACTGATTCTTGATGTCTCATGGAGTCATTAGCTTCTATTTGTCCTGTTCTAATTTTTAATGCATTATTTTCTTCAGTTAACTTTTGCACCCCCTTTTCCATTTGTCCAATGGTTCCATGTAGGTTTTGTATTTCCTTATCCATTTGCCCAATTTTCCTTTTTAATTCTTTGGTAAATTTTTTTTCACATTTTTAAAATCATTGTCCAATTTTTCTTCTACCTCTCTAATTTGGCTTTTAAGATCCTCCTTGAGCTCTTCTAGGAATGCTCTTTAGGCTTGAGACAAGTTCATATTCCCTTCTGAGGTTTCAGGTGTGAGCAGTCTCAATGCTGACCTCTTTTGTATTCGTATTTTGATCCTCGACCCCATAGTGAGATTCTATGGTCTTTGTTTTTCTGGTTTGCTTCTTGCTTATGATAATTGCCTTTTTCCAGGCTTTTAAAGTAGATCTCTGCTTCTGGGGCACAAGGGGCTCTGTCCTACAGTTCTTGTGGTTGAAACTTGAGGCTTTGTGTGTTGTGTACTCTAGTTCTTCAGCTGGATGCTAGAATGCTGAACCTTACCTGATCCTGAGCTGGCTGGTGTGCTATGACAGAGGCCAGGTGAAGGCTTTCTGAGTTTCTCAGAAGCCCCCTGCATAACATGTAGGAGAGGGGTGGTCTGGCCACAGGAGGTCTTCTCCCCTCAGCTAGAGAGCTGGCAAGCTCAGCAGCTGGTGTATCTCTGTCCATGCTGGTGTCTTCCTGATTCCCCTTATTGTGCTAAGGCACACCTAGGGTCCTAATGTTGATGCTTATAGGCTCCATGCTCCTGGGGACCTGGTTCACTGAGGTGGGACTGGCTGGGACAGCTTCAGTCCTGCACTGGTCCCCTTCACCCACAGTAAGAGGGACTCTCTTTGATGATCTCGCTACCCCCTCAAGCTGAGTGACTGTTTACCCCTTCAGCTGATTCCACTAACTCCAGGATTTTTCCTAGGACAGTATTCTCTGGGTTTTTCAAGGTCAACAAGGGGAGGGAGAGAACACTTACAATTTACTCTGCCTTCTCGGCTCCTGGAAATTCAGATAGGTGATTTTGAAATCCATGGGTTGATAGTCTCAGGAGCAGCAGCTGCTGCTGTTGGGGGGTGTGGTCCTGCACTTCTTTCTCACTCTGTTCTGTTGGACTCCCATTCTGTGCTGATATGTTTGAAAATTTGAGAATTTCTTTGCTTTAGAGTTTTGTTAAGTAGAGGTCTTCAGAAGCAGCCTCCACTTCAACAGTGACTGCAACTATCATGGGCCTGGGGCCAGGGCTGGCACTGGGCCTAGGCCTGGGGCAGATTCCCCTCTTAGCCAGATGAGAGACCATTCCCATTGACCTTTGATGCTGTCTTTAGTGTTTGTGGGTTGTGAAGTCTGGAATTTGCAGCAGCTGCCTGTGATTCAGTCTGCTAAGACCTACTCCTACTCTCTCTGTGCTGGCATGACCCATGCTGAACTGTTCTCTGCTCCAGCTTGGTGCTATAGCCCCATCCTGTCAATTTTCCAGATTGTCATGGTCTGGTAATTTGCTTCAGTCTGTCATTTTATGGCTTCTGATGCTCTAGAATTTCTTCAGGCTCATTTTTGACAGGTTTTTTGGGGAGTTCAGAGGGAGAGCTCTAGCTGGTCCCTGCTTCTACTCTGCCACCTTGGCTCCTCCAGATTACTTCTTTTTCAGTTTCCATAAGAGAAAGAATTTCTTATTTCCTTTCTGGTATATTCTAGTCTTCTTCTAGGATCATGGAATTTTAAATTTATAACCTACATCCCTTATTTACTTTATCATTCTCTCATTTTTCCCTTCCCAAAGTCAAGTATCAGCCGGTGGAACCAAGTCTGAATGATATATTGGTTTGAACAATCGGTTGCTTTAATGGGATGTAATAATGCATTCTCATTCTATACTGCTGTACTTCAACTCTGCTACCTAATAGCTATGAGTTTCACATTGATCTTGTTTTACTCTATTTTTCCCTCTACTCATCATTTTCTTAATAAATGTCTGCTTAATAATTGACCAGAAATGTAGACTGATTGGGAAGGAAACCAATTTGAATTAGTGAAGACCCTGAATTTCATACTCTTTGTAGAGAGATTAGCCTTTAATATTTTTAAGTAGAAGCAATTTGGTGAAGGGGAAAGAGTAAGAACTTTTTGTTCATGCTTTTGTATGACTTTCATATTAGCTAGGAGGACAGGATAGATGCATGCAAAGATACAGCATACTACAAGATCTAAAGTAGATTTTTCTTTCTCTGTTTTTCTCCTGTGACCTTCATGGACCTTCACCCCAAAGAAGGGATGTTGAGTTTCCATCAAGCTATTTGATATATAATGACCATGCATTTTTAATCTGATATCTGGGTCTGAGGATAATGTTTCAGGGAGTCAGTGAATTTGGGTGAGAAAAACTGCATCTTTATTTTCACTACCATCTACTTAAAATTTAGCATGTCTTCCAGTTATGAATGTGAGCAGCAAAATGTTATGCTGAGAATAACATTCAATATTCTTAATAGTCTACAGGCTTCACCAAACTGCCGATGTGATATAGCACGTGCACACACACACACACACACACACACACATACACACACACACACACACTGAAATGAATATTAATAATAATGGCCAGCATTTGTGTGATGTTTTAAGGTTTGCAAAATACTTTCCAATAATCCCATTTTGTCTAACAGCCTTGAAATATAAATACTACTATTAACCACATTTGGAGGATTATAGTGAAGACATTGATGCTAAACTGAATAAAGTGATTTGCTCAGGGTCACACAGCTAGTGAGTATCTGGGGTTAGATTTGAACTCAGGTCTTCTGGATTCTCATTATTTTCCTCTGTCCAAGGCACCACCTAGCAGCCTCATGAGGCCTATGATTGTACAGTGGCATTGTCAAAACTCATTCAGAGAAAGGTAGATTCGGATTCATTATGCCTTTTTCTTCCCTCAGTCCCAGTCAGTTTGGGAGTAGAAAGGTAACAAATGAGAGCAGTCCGAAGGGCTGTGACACCATCTTATCCTGTCCTCCTTCCTTTCTACCTATGGAAGGTAGGATGAGAGAGCATTAAAAGAAAAGAGTGTCAATGTTCTAGCGAAACTTGACCTTTTTGTATTTTCTATGCCTTTCTTTGTTTGATATAGTTTTCCTCCTTAATTACATAGTGGAAAATATGCATACAGACACAAAGAATACACATGTATATGTTTATGTTTATATACATACATGTATGTATGGACACACACATGTTTTTCCTAAAATTGGTTTAGAGTTACATTGTCAAAGAGAGTTTTATTCCTCTGGTCCTGGGGAAGCAGGGAATTTGGATACCTAGGAACCAGGAATAGGATGCTAAGAGTGAGGACTGAGGAGCAACCATCTGAATCATCATCTCTTAAATGCAAAAAATGGTAAATCTCAAATAATAGTGATACTAAGAATTAGAATGTCTGGCTTTTGAAGTTTTGCAAAGTGCCATTTATATTTCATTTGATGAGTGGCCTAGGCAATATACACCATAAGAACTAAGATTATGAAGTTATTACTGAGACATTATTGGTGGGTCCTACGTTATGGGGTAGTGGGAATTTCAGTAAGTAAAGGTGGGACTTTGACAAACAGAGAGGAGGAAGAAGGGTAATTTTGGCACGGGTGCAGTGTGAGTAAATGTGTAGTAAAGGGAACTCCCACATTTTTGTTTTTCTGTTCTTTCAGTCATGTCCTCCTCTCTGTGATCCCATTTGGGGTTTTTTTGGCAGAGATCCTGGAGTGGTTTGCTATTCCCTTCTCCAGCTCATTTTACAGATGAGGAAACGGAGGCAAACAAGATCAAGTAACTTGCCCAGGTTTGCACAGCTCGTGAATTGCTGAGGCCAGATATGAGCTTAGGAAGATGAGTCTTCATCACTCCAGGCCCAGCACTCTGTCTTCTGCATCACCTTGATGCCCCAAATAACACATTCTGTTCTGCAAAATCATTGGCCAAAGCTGGAGGAGGTAACTCAAGATCAATTTGGCTGTGATTATTTCAGACTCAAATTGTTTTTTTGTTTTTAGCCAGAAGGAATCTTATGGTCACCGAGGTCACTTCTTTTTAAGATGAAGAACTGAGAGCCTAAGAAGTGATATGCTTTACCCAAGGTCATATAGCTAGGGACTGAGCTGGGCCTTTATTCACCTTCTGCTATGCAGTGCATCTGGGGTTGCATTTTTGTGCTTATTTGGATAACTTATTCTTCTCTGCTTTTTGCTTCCCAGCTGGAGTTATGATGATTCCTCAGAGAAAGACCATAGATGGATTCGAAGAACATTTTGCTGTGAACTACCTGGGTCATTTTTTGTTGACAAATCTGCTCTTGGATGTCCTCAAGAAGACGGGTTCTCTAAGCCGCAATGCAAGAGTGGTCACAGTGTCCTCAGGCACGCATTATGTGGGAGAACTGAACATGGATGATTTACAAAGCAGGTATTACTTACTTTTCTAACTTAAGTAGTGGTAGCGATCATAAGTAGTTGACTACTGAGAATCATCAGTCGATATTTATTGAGCATTTTAGGCACTATGAGAATTTGGAGGGCAACTTGCATTTTATTGGGGAGTAAAGGAAAGGTGGTGGTACGTGATGTTTAATTAGGACCATCACAAACATATAGGCATTCTTCACTCTGCTGCATATTAATGCTGCTTACTTCAGCCTGAGTCTCAGGAATCCTTTCCTTACTTCTATAGCTGAAGTCCCATTAGAGGTCATCAATGATTTCCTAACTGCAAATCCAATAGTATTGTCTCACTGCTTGTATCACTTGATCCCTAAATTCAGGCTTCCGGAAGACAGAGATTTCTCCTTTTCCCTCTTTTTATACTGAGAGCATAACATAGTACAAAGGGAAAGGGACAAACAAAACGTGTGTGTGTGTATTTGTGTACGGATGGATGGATGTGTGTATATGTGGGCGAATATGTGGGTGTATATATGTGGGTGTGTATGTGGGTGTATATATGTGGGTGTGTACGTGGGTGTGTACGTGTGGGTGTGTACGTGGGTGTGTACGTGGGGGTGTGTACGTGGGGGTGTACGTGGGTGTGTACGTGGGTGTGTACGTGGGTGTGTGTACGTGGGTGTGTACGTGTGGGTGTGTACGTGGGGGTGTGTACGTGGGTGTGTACGTGGGGGTGTGTACGTGGGTG
>JAQQSK010009995.1:0-12854 GCA_028658325.1 Potorous gilbertii | reverse complement strand
GTGGTTCAGTGAACAGGGCAACAACCCTGGAGTCAGGAGAACCTGAGTACACATCTAGCCACAGACATCTGATACTAACTAGCTGTGTGACTCTTGACAAGTCACTTAATCCTAATTATCTCAGTCACAAAAAAAAAACAAAAAGAACCCCATGTTACAGTTGCAGAAATTGAAGCAGACATACTGAGTGACTTGGCCTGGATCACACAGATAGTAAGCATCCAAATTGAGATTAAACTCAGATCCTCCTAATTCTAGGCCCAGTGTTTTACCTACTGTGCCACCTAGCTGCCTCTCATTATGACTATTCACCATTACAGCATTAATCTCATTATACAAATGAGGAAACAGATTCAAAGAGGTTAAGTGACTTGACCACAGTCACACAGCTAATGCATGAGAGTCATAGTTTAAATCCTGGGCACAAAGACTTAGGATTATCTAGCATCAAGATTAGCTGTCTAAGCCTACATAGACAATGTAATGAGAACAGTAACACACCAAATGGCTGACAACATAAATGAAACAAACACAAAACTTTGGCTCCCAGAACCCCCACTACAAGAGACACATTTGTCCTCAGATCAGAAAGTAGAGGAATCTTTAATATTTACTTAAGCTCTTGATGCAATCCTCAGACATACAAGATGCAAACACAATCTCCTGGCAGGTGACAGCCTACAAGACTGATTCCAACCTTGATCAGTCAGGACAGTGTCAGCAGGAGGATATTTATATGGTGATAATCAATTTAGTGATGTTTGTAATTAAATCCACACTTGCTAGTTATGTGTGTGACTTGCAGGTGGGTAACTGCTGAAGGTTATCACAGACAGCTTAAAGGCCATGGAAGCATGAGATTTTTCTGCTCTATTTGCTTAGTAGCTGGGTCCCAGAAAAGAAAGGAGGATGTATCAGCTATTTCAAAGCACTAGTTCTAGGGTAGTCATGTCTCTGTGTTGATACGATAGAATTTCTTCATTCCCTCTTTCTAGACTTCAGGCAGAGTGGTGGGAATCTTCCCATTTACAGAACTATGATTTCTTTTCAACAAAATTTCCTTTCTTGAGCTTTATTGACTATATATGCTGTCACTTCTCACCTCTCCTGTCCCAATTCAGTAGGTCATTTAGTACTTGTCTAATGTAAACTCTGGGTCAACCTCCCCTTTAACATTATTTCAAACATAGAACAGAGAAGAACAGTAGGCCTGGGGCCCACCCCACTTAAGGAAGCCTAGTAATAAAAATTGGTTACATTTATTTAGTGCTTTAGCTTGTATAGTGTTTCAAATATATTATTTTGCAAGTCCCTAATTTAATTGTTTCTTTTCATTTCATCTTATTCATCAATTTTATCAATGACAGTTCAAAGAGAGAAAGTAACTTGCTCTCTCGCAGTCTCTCTCTCTGTCCATATTTGTTCTGTGAAGTTTAGATTCACTCAAAGGGCCATATTTGAGGACGTAGATTGCTACATGTGGCTGTGGGGCCTCCGGTTCCCCACCCATGAAAAATAACTTGCTAAAAGCTAGTCATCTGTCTAAATAATTAATAACCACTATTAATTATTGGGGCAGTGCAAGTTCACTTGGAAGGACTAGTGAGTTACAATATTAAACAGGTAGCATTCATTAAGTACTTATTATGTGTCTGATGACTTCCCTAAGACCACAAGCCCCCTGATACCCTCAGAGGACAAGTAAGCATTTTCCCTTTGAGGCCTTTCAGTGTGAGTAGAATGCGCCTCAGAGCATGTGATACAAAAGAAAACGTATAATTTTGTTTACTCTAATTTATACACACCCAGAGTCCCTAATAAGATAACCATAACATTTCTCATTTAAACAAAACTGCAATTTACATGAGCAGTTGTTTGTCCTTAGTGTTAAAGATGGCCAATGCCATCCCGGGACAATGTATTGACTTGTGTGTGAATTGTATTTAAGGAACAAAAGCACCAAAGCCATCCACTGCATCCTGGGTCAATTGTCCTGATTTTCATCTTGCTGCTGACCCTGGATGACTCTGTAACATGACCTTGTGCAAGACTGCCTCACTTCAATCCCGTCCGATTCCCTTCCCATAGTCTTCTCCCTGATGGGTTTGTAAGAAAAGTTTGCCCAGGGGCAGGGACAAAGAAATGACTAGAGAGAAAGCCAAGGCTGACAGTGAGGAGGAAGGGTAAAGAGGAAGAAGAACATGGGAAAGAGTGGTGCAGCCCATTGGGAAGGGGGAGCAGAAGGAAGGGTGAACAAGGCCTCTCCTCACCAGTACAATAATAACTATTCTCAACAACTACTAGATATACATAACACACACAGTAGGATACCTCATCCCAGAAAAGAGTCTTCTTTGGTTGCCTATAGATGTGAGGTTCTAATCACTTCCCATAAACTATGATGAGTATTCTTCTATATCATTGGCAAAGCAGGATTTAGCACCTGTGAGCAAAGAATAGATGCTTTAGATGTCCTTCTTAAAAGAAAGACATGTATGAATGGTCCATATCTCACAAAGCAATTAATAAAGTACAATGTGGAAATTGATGGAGAAAGAACAGGCAGGTAACAGCAGGAGCTGTGGGATGAGCTAACTTCATAGAAATATTTTCTCACTTATAACTAGTGAGATATTTAAAAAATTCAAGAGTCATTGTTACTGGGGAATTAATCATTTTACTAAGAATTCTAGGATAAGAAAAGAGAGGTCAGTGATACTCATTAATGCCCAAGACCCTTTGCTGACCCCATTCAGTGCTTATATGAACTTGGGAGAGGGAATGTTCCTGAGGTGACTATTCTAATGAGGGATGGAGGATGTGACTTTGATCTTCTCAGTTATTCTGAAATCACCCCCAGTCTTAGGCAATTTAATAAAAGAATTTACTCCCAGGCAAACCTCTATAAAACGTCATGAGCAGGAATCAACTAGTTAAGATGGTCTAGGTGATGTAAATTTTTGGCAGAGGTCAGTAATGTCCTTCAGAGCCTGGGTTTCAAATAAGGACATAGGACAAAGGAAAAGTGGATCTCCCCCATAATTGGTTATTAATAAGCATTATTCTTAACAGCTAGACCAAGGGCATAATATTGAAGAAAAACCTGAAGTTATGATATAAATTGAGCCATGATTGATCCCTGAATCAAGGGAGGTTCTTCTGGGAGATAGCAGGAGAGATTGGAAAGAACGGGAATCTTGGATTCAAAGTCTTCTGTCCAGCTGAGAGGGAAGATGAGATCTCAAGATCTTCATTTCTAGAGAAGAGGAGTACAGTAGCTTACGTAGTCTGATAATTCAACAGGGAAGATGCTTCTCTGAAGAGCTGTGTTCTCTATTGTCCAGAGAATACGTCTCCACTCTTCATGAACCATCTTACCTACATAACATATTCTGAGAAGCTGAGAAGGCCGATCATTTTATCGATAAAGGGAACCAAACAAATGAAGTCATACTGTGGGTAAAGGGCTGAAAAGAAAGGTAGACAACATGAGATTAAGCCAAAGATAAAGAACAATCAAAGTTTAGAAGAGAGGACATGGGAAAAGAAAGATAAAAGAGGGAAATGTCAGAACTAGAGGTCCTACAGGCGAAGCACTTCTGATAGATGTAAATATCTCACCCTGGTGGGCAAGTTCACCACATGTGAAGAGGAAACTCTCGACATTATCCTCTCAGGATAAAGGGCTTGAGGACAGGTGAATTCGTAAACTATTTCAGGAAACTGATTCCACTCCAACTCAATTCAATAAACATTTATTAAGAGACTGCTTGTAGTTGATGGTCTTAAAGTGCCATCTGAGGGACACCAATCTCAGCTTCATCATACTCCAGGTCTTCAGAGGACATTGGTGGGGCATCTTCTCCCATCCTGGAGTCAGAGAATCCCCCACAAAGCTCAGCAGATACACCTAGAAACAGGAAATTGGACGTGAATTTGTACTTACATCTACAAGAAAGCAAGAGGCCTTTGGTGGTGTTACAGGTGGGTGAAAAGAATGCCACCCTGGAGACCTGAGTGAAGAGTCTTTTCTCAGTCATGATGCACCATTCACAGAAAAAGGAGCAGGAGTAGACAGGACTGAGAGAGGGCTAAAGAAAGATTTCTTTTTACATTGAATATGTGTTGAGGTCAAAGGGAATGGGCGCCTGGAGGAGGCAGTTGTAGAACCCCAGGGTCTGCTCATTTTGTTGCTTAATCAAACCTCTGTGGGTACAATTGTCCCAGGTACATTTCTGATAAATGTCAATACAGAGAATTCTCAATATACTAACAAAATATTTTTGTTATATATAAACCTATATGTACATATATTCATAAATGGATACTTATGTATGTGTTATATACACATAGAGAGATAAAAAATTATCAATACACTTGAATGTATGTAAGCACATATACATTGCACATATGGATATGCATACATTTTAATAGACAAGCATATGCATATAGAGGCATATATGTATTTATATACGTATGTGTGTGAATGTGTGTGTGTGTGTGTGTGTGTGTATGTGTGTGCAGGTTGTGCCTATCTTTCATCTTCCAAAATAAGTTCACCCCAGATGGAAATCTCGTCAAGTCAATAAGTCTGTTGGAAAACACTCACCTGAGTTTGACTCCCTCTGCTCATCCCATTCATCAGTAGTCCCCAGAGTATCCCCCTCATTCATCTGAGATACAGGGGGAATTTCAGGCCCAGACAATTCTTCAGCATCATCATACCCATCACCTGGGGAATCATCAGGCCAACTTGAGATATCTGAGGAAGAGATTTTTGTGTAAGTGTGGGGATGTCCTTGTGCATGAGAAAATAAATGTGTATTTATATTTTTAAGATAGAAGGAAGAGTCTGGAGATGTCCAAAGCTAAGTTCAGTTGAAGAAGAAGACTATTTAGGGTTAGAGTGGGAGACCTGAATTTTCACTAAAAATCACCAAATTGGGAAAGGGGACAAACACTCCCTCATATAGGAAAACGATTTCAGTCCCCTGAGTGTTATTTTTCTCTTCATTTCTTTTAGCTTCAAAATTCCCCTCATTTAACTTCTATTACCTCATTGCTTATCACTGACCCCAGCTTCAAGGTGGAAATCACTTAGCCTTCAACCCTGTCCTAATTCATGTTGCTCTGCTAAGAGTGACCCTAAGACAGAACACAATAGAAAAAATAATCTGATTCACTGAAGTGTGCTCCAGATTCTGTTGCCTCTTTGGTCATTATTCTGACCATGAGATGAAGCCCTGTGCCCCTGTCAGGGGCCTGGCACCTAGCAAACCACGCCTGGCTCCATTCCTGCCTTTCTCTGAATCGTTTCCTTTGTCTCAGTCCAAACCTCTATCTCCCAAGCACATCTTTGGAGTCAGAGAATATCCAGCTGCCATTGAGTGTACTTGTAAAAAGCTTGACCCAGGGAGTTATGGGATGTCTGGGATGAGGAGGAGCTGAAGACAACAGCGTAGTATTTTGGCTGATGTCTCCCAGGTCAGAAAACACCTTGGAAAACACCGGTCCTTGTCTTTAAGGCTTTCCACTTCCTGTTTCCTGGAGAAAGTGCAGGTTGATTTTTCCCTTCATTTTCCCTTGTATACTATGGAAACTTGTCTCTCATACCACACAGAATAGACCCTGAGAAGAAAAACATGCAGAAGTAAATAGGAAAAGGAAACCCTCAGGTTGGGTCTATTCACAGACTTCAGGACAATGCAACAAATTGTTCTGACAACAAGGAGGCTGACCTTAAACAGGAGGCACTGACAGTCTTTGGTGACAAGGACAAAAAAGTCACCCTATAAGATGATTAATCTAAGTGGTCTGGGTGATAGTAAGGAATCTCTCAAATGTGACAGAAATTTTTTATGCCACCTTCATAGAAGGTTCTATATTTGGCTGAAGAATTTGATTGACAAGACATTAATGATGTGAAACAAGCTATGTTCTAAAAATTGAGACATCATTGGTGATGTTGTCCTAACAGAAGGTTACTGTTCTTTATGCAGAATAGGAGAAAAGTGTGGAAAAATGAAAGTTTGGTAGTGAGTGAGGCTCCTGAGGCTGGGCAGGGGGAGATGGAGATGGTGGCTCTGCTCTTAAGGATTAATACAATTCATGTGGAAGGAAATTCCCTGAGGATGTGGAAGGAGGTTTCATCAACATCTTCAAATTATTAATGTTAGGGACACTCAACAAGTTTTGCCCCAATTATGTTCTTAGCAAGAAATCCCCAGATTTAGAAGGAAGGGCATAATGGTTTTAATTTATAGCAATATTAATGAGTTGGTTATCCACTTAGAGAAATGAAATCATTGTATCTTTGGATGTGAAAAAATGAGGACCTAACTTGAACTTGTAGCCACTATGATCAAAGGGACCAAGACTGACAAAAGAAATCAGAATAGAAAGAACATGGAGCTCTGGGTATTTTCCCCTTAGAGATGAAACTCAGAACTCAGAGTGTGGCCATTCGACCCACCTGTCCATGTGGAAAATTGGAAATGGAAAGTGAAATGTTATGGCATGGGAGAGAGCCTCAGCAGGTAGTTATAGGCAGAGATTTCAGAAGATACCAAGAGCATAGATTCTGGTACTGTAGAAAGTAAATAGTTCATGTTGAGAGTGTCCAAGGGAGGAGGATTGGCAGAAGATACACATACCTGGGCTGTTGAGAAGGTCTTTCTTGTCCACTGTCAAGTAGTAATCAATTTCTTGGTAGACAGCTTCATTAAGAGAATCCTCATATCTGGACAAGGCTGGGACAAATGTGGCCATGGATCAGAAACTTGGCCTGAGACCATCACCTGACATGTATTTGTCTTAGGGGCCCTCCTCATTTCTACTTTCTGTTCACACTCAGGCCACTCCCAGTTCTAATATGGATGCCTGCCCTTCCCAGCTGCATTCTGTATGACCTTAGCTGGAATCTCATACCTAACATAAGCTCTGTGCTCATAGCTCAACCTTGCCTGGGCCCATGACAGTCAGATCTATTTGAGGCTTGAAAACCAGAGTAAAACATTTGGGTCATATCCAGTCCTGAAGTATTTTATTTGTTCTTGTCCGTTGTCTAACTTCACCCACCCACACTTTCACCCACATGATTGAGTGCCCCTCAGGTTTCTCACCTTGTTGCTGGATTCTCCCTCTGTGCACCTGAATTCCTAGAAGGATGAGGACCAGGAAGAGTAGGGCCCCTAAAATGAGGCAGACGATCCCAAGCAGAGAGGAGAAGTCAGAAATCAAAGGGGCAGAAACTGTCGTAGTGATTGGTCCTTTGAAGAAGAAGAATCATAAGGCTCTGGATTATGAATGAAGTTGTCAAAGTCCCCAGGACAGCTCACTGAAGTGAGTTTGTAGAGAGGAGGGAAATCTGAGGCTCCCCCTCAAACTGAAGATCCTCCAACTGGGGAACCTCCCCCACAATTTCTCTGCAGAGAGACCTGGATAGGCCTGGATGCCCAAACAGGACAGTGAAAGAACTATCCTTCCTTAAGAGGAATGAACTCCAGGTCTCCAAACTGCACATTGGCAGCAAGTGATATACTCTTGAGAAACATTCTGTGGACCCTCCCAAACCCCTCCTCAGTTCCCAGTCCACAAGCTTCTCAGAAGCCTCTCAGAAATCTGGGACAGTAGATCTTCCCAAAGATGAAAGCATCCCACGAGGTTAGCCTTGGGCCTAGGAAGGTTGCTGTTGTCAAATGAACCCTGAGATTGGTAGGAGGGGGAGTGACAAAGCAGTGTGCCTTTTGTGGTAAATGCCAATGTTTTACTCTCATCTGGAAGAAAGTACATGAAGAATGGGGAGAGATCAAGTTGGGCATGGCCTCTGGATCCTGCTCTAATCGAAACATCCTCCCATAATGCACCATCTAAACAGCTTAGAAAGTTTCCTAGATCTCCTCAATTGTCGTCATCCAGTTCAAGCTTAAGAAAAGACTTAGAGACCATATGGATTGAAGCCAGAGGGCCTGTGTTGAAGTCAAATCCCAAATGCAGATGCCAAAACTGGAAATTTATGGAAGGACCACATATTCTCTAAGACAGTTCTGCAGGTCCCCACAACCCCACCCCAACCTCTAGCTCACAATTTTCTCAACAGATGCTCTGATCTAAAAGATTTAATTTGACCAAGGCATGAAAGTCACATATAGAATATGTGTCTGACATAAACTTCTTCCTGTCCCATAGAAATCTCAAACGCAATGTGTCCAAAGAAACACAGATAATCTCATGTTATTTCTCCTCATATACCTTCCTCCCTTTTAAACTTTCCTATTACTATTGAAGACTGTACTATCCTCCCAATCACTCAGACTCATGATTTTGATGCTGGTCTTAAAACTCACTCTCATTTTCCTCAAAGATCAAATTAGTTGGATATTCTTCTCATTTGCATCTCCACAAATTCTTTCCCTCCTCTGCTACAACCAACACTCTAGGTAAGGTCCCCACCATCTGCAGGACTTTTATAAAGCCTTCTGATTGTTCCTCATCATGCCAATATATTTTTTTATTCACCTGCAAAAGTAATCATTCTAGAGTTGAGGTAGAAAGCCTGTGGCCTCAAGGCCACATTTGACCATCTAGGTCCTTAAGTGCAGCTTCCTGTCTAAATACATACTTCACAGAACAAATCCCTTAATGAAAGAATTTGTTCTGTAAAACCTGAACTCATTCAAAAGCTTGTAAGCAAGAACCTAGAAGGCCAAATGTTGCCTCAAGACCATATGTGCACCTCAACGAACAAGACAGCATTTTGGGTCACATGACTCTTCCTGTTGCGAAATCAATTTTTAGTCATCTCTGATTCTCTGTGATACCATTTGCATTTCTCTTGGCAAAGATGCTGAAGTAGTTTGTCATTTCCATCTCTACTCATTTTAGTGTTGAAGAACTGAGGCAAACATTGTTAAAGTGACTTGCCCAGGGTCACATAGCTGGTAAACTTCCCAGATTAGATACAAACTTCAAGAAGAGGAGTCTCCCTGACTACAGACCTGTGCTACCTGGTTGCCGACATCCTGCACATGTTCAATAAAATCTTGTAACTCCCTGCTACCTTCAGAATCCAATAGAACTCTTTTCTTCACAGGTCTTCATAATTTGGACTCATTGTGCCTTTCCACAATTCTTATACATTCCTCCTCTCCACATACTCTACTAGTTGACAATACATGTTCACTCCCTGTTCTTCATATGTGATATTCTATCTCTGCACCTGCATATTGACTTGCTGCCTCTCCTTACATGGAATACTCAACCTTCTCATCTTCATCTCTTGATATGCTTAGTTTCCTTCAAGACTCACCTTATGTATTGCCTATTAAAGGAAGTTTCCTTGAGATGTGCCACATGTTTAAGCTTTCCTTTCAAGGTTACCTTCGTTCTACTCTACATGCACCTTCTAGTGATTTATAAGGTTTTTCCTCTTTTATTTTGTAAAGTTGCTTGCAGAAAGGAAATACTTTTGCTTTTCTATTGCCAGGGCTTAGGACAGGGCCTGGCATAGAGCAAGCACTCAATAATGAATCCTTGTGGATGGATTGGTTTTGAGCTACTCTGATATGGCCTGGAACTGAGGGTCAGGGTGCCTGAAAATCATCCTTTTATGATACCAAAGAGGTACCAGGTGGAGCAATGGAGGAAGCCCTGGGCCTAGAGAAAAGGAGGATATGAGTTCATAGACAGGCTCAGGCAATACCTGTATTACCCTGGGAAAGACACTTATCCTTCATTTGCCTCAATTCCTTGTCTGTAAAATGAGAACACACTGGAAAACAAATGGCAAAATACTCCAGGAGCTTTCCCAAGAAAAGCCTATGGAAATACTTCATGGACTCGTGAAGATCTGGACACAAATGAATGACCTGATAACATGATACAGTACTATGTACTGGAAGAAAAAAAAGCAATTGGAAATTTGAGTAGAGACCAACCTGGGAGTATTTGGCTCTGAATTCTGCCCGAGTGTCATTTCAATATCTGATAAAGATATGCCACTCAAACAGGCAGGAAGGTTCCCAAATTCCCTACCTACATTGCCCCAGAATGAGCTTAGGGAGAGAGTTGGAGGACAGAAGAGGAATTATAAATTAAGGAGTCACATGACGTATGTTCAAAATTTTCCCAGCAAATTATATTTCCTAATGGCAATCACATGACCCCCATTGAACTCCTATTTCCTCCTACGCAAAGCAAAGAAGTGAGAAGGATGCCTATTAATTATACTTTCTGTTCAAAATTCTATGACCCCAGGATCCAATTACAGCATCCCTTGGTACCAGAGACAGAACTGTGGAAGTTCCTTCTAGATGCACATTCTAATTCGGTGCCCTCCAGCTCAGTATCTGTTCTCAGAGCTCCCAGGTCCAACCAATATCCTTCACACTCACCTGAGCACATGACACCAGCATCTTCCTCATGCTTACAGTCATTCTGTCCCCATGGCATTGCAGGGCAATCCCACAGAGAGGACTCCATTCCTTTGCATTGCATGTCATCCAACCAGATGTTCCCACTTCCTGGACTTAATGAAGGCAATTCCAGGAGGGCCAGAGCAGAGCCACAGTCCAGCTGCTGACAAACCACATTAGCATCTGCTAGGTCCCATGAGTCATCACATACTGTCCCCCAGGAGCCATTGTGCCAGATCTCCACTCGTCCAGAGCATGGAGTCTCTCCTCCAATAAGTCGGAGTTTATCTTTGTCTGGAAAGGAAGCAGAAGTCCCTGTTACACTTCCAGCTTGGAAGTGAGGAGTATCTGAGAGCCCCAGGTACATAAAAAGAGTAAGGAAAATACCTGTGCAGGGACCAGAGGTTGGGCAGTCAATGACCTTCCTTCCTGCAGAGAGAAGACATTGGGAGAGGGCTGCATTATTGATAACCATAAAATGTTATTTGGGCACTATTTTTTCCTGTTTCAGGGCAGGATTCCCAAGATTGCTTAATTTACTTCTAAAATACAAAATAGCACCATCTTCATCATTATCACATTCAATGATTTGCTGAATTCATACGATGAGATATCAACTGATTCAAAAAACATATATAAATATAAAATAATAACTTCCTGACCTTAGGGAGTTCAGAATGTAATTAGACAAAAAGACATGAATGTAAAAAAAGAAACTCTATAAGGACAGAGATACAAGTAGCCTGTAGAAAGACTGAAGAATTCTGGGGTAACGTGAGACTGCCTGCTAGATGAGGAAGAGCCTGACAAAAGATACAGAAAGAAGGAGCAGCTATAGGGATTAAGAGGGACGTGCTTCTTTTGATAATAGAAGGGAAGGGGAGAAATGGGTAAGGTGACCAAGACACTTTAAATACTATAGGATGAGAGGGAAATGTTCAGATCTAGTCATACTATTTAGAGAAGTAGGTGGCTCAGTTCCCTGGTCTAAATGTGTACTTCAGGGTTTGAGGAGAGCAAAATTCAAGGAAAACGAGTCAATAACCATTTTTTAAGCAACCCCTCTGTGCCAGGCCCTGCTGACACAAAGAAAGGCATAAAAGCATTCTCTGACTTCAAGGATCTCAAAGTCTCCCTGGGGGAGACAATGAGAGAATATCTTTGTGGAAACATGATATATACAGGAGAAATGGTAAACATCAATAGATGGACAGCACTAGCATTAAAGGGGGATGATAAAAGGTTTCTGTGTGGAAGGTAGTATTTTAACTGGGACCTGAATGGGGCAATGAGATGTTACAAGGGACAAGATTCTGGGTCTGGAGTCATGAAAAACTTATCTTCCTGAGTTCAAATCTGGCTTCTGATATTACCAACTGTGTGACCCTAGCCAGTCCCTAACCTAGTTTGTCTCAGTTTCTGCATCTGTAAAATGAGCTGGAAAAAGAAATGGCAAAAACACTTTGACAAGAAGACTCCAAAATTGGTCATGGAGTCTTGACTATAATTGAAATGACTGAACAGCTACAGCAACAGTCAAGGAAGTCAAGGAGGCAAGAGATAGAGATGAGGAAGGAGAGAATAATAGACTTGGGGACAAACAGTGAAACTGCATAATCAGGAGATATGGTGTCTTGTAAAAAGAACAGCAGAGATTACTGTCATTGAACTGACAGTGAGGGAAGTAAATTCTTATAAGACTAGAAGGGTAGAAGGGAGCTAGGATAAGAAGGTGTTTGAATGAGAGGATTCGATATTACATCCAAGGAATAAGGAGCAGCTAATTGTTTGGGAATGGGGAGGTAACACAGTCAGACTTGTGCTTTAGGAAGGTGAATGTAATGGTTGAGTGGAAGATGAACTGGAAGAGAGACAGAGTGACCAAAAAAAGGTTCTTCCAAATACCCAGAGTGGGCCTGGACCACTGTGGCAGTAATGTCAGAAAGAAGAGGGTGTGGATGAGAGATGGTACAAAAGGGTATCAACAGGATTTGGCAACTGATTGTATATGATAGGGTAAAAGAGAGAGAAGAGTTGAGGATGGCAGTCGGACTAGATGAGGCTAGAGGTTTCCTCCACAGTAATAGAGAAGTTATAAGGAAGAAAGGTTTAGGGATCAGTAAGTCCAGTTTGGGACATATAAAATTTAAGATGTCTGCAAAACATCTAGTTCAAGATGTACAATAAGAAATGTGAGGCTGGAGGTCAGGACAAAGCATAGGGTTAGGGAAGTAGATCTGAGAATTATGTGCATAGAGGTTCTATTGTACACAGTGGGCCTGATGAGATCAACAAATGAGATGCTATTGAATGTGAATAGAAGAGAGCCAAGGACATATCTTTGGAAGAACAACACTGTTTAGTGGGGGTGACCTGAGGAGATTGAGGAAGAGATGCCAGACAAGTGGGAGAAGAACCAGGAAGTAGCAATATCATGAAATC
>JAQQSK010009994.1:0-12854 GCA_028658325.1 Potorous gilbertii | reverse complement strand
ACACACACACACACACACACACACACACACACAGAATGCAGGTTGAGTTGAAAAAGAAGGGATGATATTTAAAAAAATTAAATTAGGGGGTGAGAAAGGAAAATATTGGGAGGAGAAAGGGAGAAATGGAATGGGGCAAATTATCACTCATAAAAGAGGCAAGAAAAAGCTTTTTCAATGAAGGAGAAAAGAGAGGAAGTGAGAGGGGAAAAAGTGAAGCTTACTCTCTTCACATTTGGCTTAAGGAGTGAATAACATGCTCACTCAATTTGGTATGAAAATCTATCCTACACTACAGGAAAGTAGAGGAATAGGGGGTAAGTGGGGTGGGAGGGATGATAGAAAGGAGGGCAAATGGGAGCAGGGAGTAATTAGAAGTAAACACTTGGGAAGGGACAAGGTCAAACGAGAGAATAGAAGAAATGGGGGACAGGATAGGATGGAGGGAAATATAGTTAGTCTTATACAACATGACTATTATGGAAGTCTTTTGCAAAACTACACATATGCTGCCTATGATGAATTGCTTGCCTTCTCAGTGGGAATGAGTGGGGAAGGAGGAAGGGAGAGAAATTGGAATTCAATGTATTAGAAATGAATGTTGAGAACTGTTTTTGCATGCAGTTGGGAAATAAGAAATACAGGTAATGGGGTAGAGAAATCTATCTTGCCCTACAAGAAAAGAGAGAAGATGGGGATAAGGGAAGGGAAGGGTGTGATAGAAGGGAGGGCATATTGAGGGAAGGGGTAGTCAAAATGCAAGGTGTTATGAGGTGGGGGG
The DNA here is from genome assembly GCA_028658325.1 of Potorous gilbertii. NCBI lineage: Eukaryota > Metazoa > Chordata > Mammalia > Diprotodontia > Potoroidae > Potorous > Potorous gilbertii. The sequence continues at coordinate 12,073 of JAQQSK010009994.1, read as the reverse complement.
AGGGGAGAGATGGGGAGAAAATTTGGAACTCAAAATTGTGTGGAAATGAATGTTGAAAATTAAAAATAAATAAACATTAAAAAAACATGTTTTTATGAGTAACTTAAAGGCACAGATAACATGTTTTTCAGATCTACAGATGACAAAAAGTCAGTAAGGAAAGCTAATACACTAGATATGTCAGGATTCAAAAAGATTTCAAAAAGCTAAAGAATATTGGGCCAAATCTGATAAGATGAATATGGGTAAAATCTAACTTTTTGTTGTTGTTGTTCAGTCACTTAGTCACATCCAACTCTTCATGACCCCAGGCTAAGACCTTCTATCCCGCTAAAGTCTATTATTTGGCTTCAAAAAAATAGGTGTTTAGATAGTTTGTTTGAAAAGATGTTAGGGATTTTACAGATAAAAACTCAATATGAATTAAGAGTGCAACATGTATGACAACCTACATTTAAGAATGGCCTAGTGTCCAGGTTCTCTGATTAGATTACATCTCCAGTACTATGTTCAACTCTGAGTGCCACATTTTATAACAGATGTCGGATTATCTTAAAAATATGCAAGGGTGAGTAAGAGAGGAAAAGGGCTTAGAGTTCATGAGATTTGAAGATGAGCTGAAGGAACTGAGGATGTATGACCTGAAATCAAGGCTTAGCAAGGACATGATCCTAGTCTTCAAGTTCCCTTCAGGTGGAAAAGTGCTGTTAGATGGAAAAAGGATTAGAATTGTTTTACTTAAACCCCGAAGAACTTGAAACAATGGGTAGCTGTTACAAAGAGGCTTTGTCTTTCTAACAATACAAGTTATCCAAAAGTAGGGGGAAGTAGTGGATTGCCCATCATTTTTAGTTCAAGAAAAAGGTCAGATACTTATTGGGTATGCTATAAAAAGTATTTTTCTGTTACTGGCTAGAACTGGATGTCCTCTGAGGTCCTTTCTGTAGTTCTGTAAATTCTGATTCCTTATTCAATTTAATATTAATTGCTGTTTGGAGAATTTTCTATATCAACACATAATTTTAATGTGTAGGGCCCTAAGATAAAATTTATTATTTTTGATCTCCTATGATTAAACATACCTCTCACTTTACTTAAAGATTTTCCTAAGATCACAATAAATTATATACCAACAATAGATATAGGCTTTTCCCCTGACTCTTAAAAATGTATTTCTGATATTTAAATCTTTTATCATTCCCATCCTAAATCTCATGATCAAGTCAAATAATGTAATAAATTGAAAATAAAAATCACTAAATAACCTTGAGTCCACTTCTCAGTACCTGTGTCCAGACATACATACATACATAAAATGTACCTTACATGAGTATTGTAAGCAGACCTCTGGGCAAAACTTGCAGGACAATAGCCACATTTATAAGGTTTCTCTCCCGTGTGGGTTCTGATGTGAACAGTCAGGCCACACTTGGAGCTGATGACCTTGTCACAGTAGGGACAAGCTTGAGGATTCCTTTTCTTTTCATGCACTCTTTGTACATGACACTTTATATCTTTTTGACGTTTAAACTTCTTGTTACAAAATGTGCAAGGGAAGCGCCGCTCATCATTATGAACTGTGAGTCGGTGTTGCCGCAGGTTCTGGCGATTAGAAAAAAGCTGGTCACACACATTACAGCTGTACTTGATGACAACATTAATCCCATGTTCAGTCTCCATGTGTGACTGATATGATTTGATGAACGGGAAAGATTGTTCACATTTTTCACACTCATAGGCTTCTGTAGATACCTGAGACAAATCGTCCAGTGTGTTGCTGCATTCATTTGAGTTCAGAGGCTGGGAAATATGAGAATTCTCATCCTCATCTTGCTCAGATAATACACTCCTGATGACAAGACAAGTTTCTTTGGCCTCCAACAAAGAAGGGTGGCTTTTTTTCCCTTCTGAATTGATTAGCTCTGTGGTATAGTTCTCGGTGTGCTTTATTTTGTTCTGTTTCCCTATCTTGGCTATTCCAGTTTTCACATCAGTTACAACCATGCAAGCTTGATCTGAACTGCCTGCTAACAGTGTTCTATGTTTCTGCATATCCCAGAGTTTTCTCTTCACAGGAGTTACTACAATTGGTGGAGAAGCACTCAGTTTGGTCTGATGAGCATGTTGATCACAGACCCATGAATCCCCACCATTTTCACATACCTGAGTTTTCAAATGGAGACTTAAATCTAAGACATTCATTTTACTTTCTGTCTTCATTTCCTCACAAATATCAAGTAGGTCCTTACATTCAAGCCTCTCTGCTACCTCTCTCATTCGATGCAATTTCTCTGGTTCAATCTCAATTTTTGCAGTATAGATGAATTCCAGAAAGGATGTGAATTCCTCTGTGTAAATGTCATCTAAAACAACAGTACACCTCTTAATATCTGACATCTCGTCACTTAGAAAAAGGCCTTTAAAATAGTTGCTTGAAGCAGCCAAGACTGCTTTGTGTACCAGAAACTCTTCTTGGATTCCAAGATGTACTGTATGAACAGTTACATCACAGAAATGACCAAACTTATAGAGAGAATGCAAGGCACTTAGAAGGTTTGAGGCAGCCACTTTGGATCTCACCAAGATTTTCTTCTTCTCCATTCTGTTATTAAGGAAAAGAGAAAACAATTAGAAGAAGCTATTTACCACAATAATATTTGTTTCACTGTCCTTTTTTAAGGGGTTGTCTAGGTGACCCATGAAACTGAGAATAGTGACTTTTCCATTGTTAAGCATACTCATAAACATTAAGCCTTTAGCATCTTACTAGAAGCTTGTAGTTTTTCTATAAAGGTTATTAGTATTATTTAGAAATATTAGCTAAATTTATAGTTGATTATATTTTTGGTATGTTGCTTTTAAGGAATGGGCAAAAGTATTAACTGGTCCGCAAGTATTTAAGCACCTACTCTATCCCAGGTTACAAATCTTACAAAGATGTAAGTGAAATATAAGAGGAGCTTATAATCTACAGAAGAAGAACCTGTGTACATACATAAGTATTACAAAATTGATACACAATAATTTTGGGATTATGTTAGTAGATCAAGGGACTAGGGGATCAGGAAGAGCTTAACATAGAAAGTAGTGCTTGAGCTGAGCCTTAAAGGAACAAGGGATTCCAAGATGTCGAGGTAAGTCATCTCAACAGAAACTGCTAAGTTTAGAAGAAGGTTGTGCTTGAGGAGGAAAGATAGTAAATTCTTTGGACATACTGAATTTGAGAACTCTACAGAACATGCAGTTTGAAATGTATAAAAGGCAGTTGGTATTTTGGGGCTAGAGCCAGGTTTGGATAAATACAGAATGAGGAGTCATTAGCTTAGATATGATAATTAAACCTATGCAGGCTGATAAAGTTACTAAGAGAGAGATTATAGAGAAAAAAGAGAAGGTCTAAGTCTAAAATGTAGACCCCTGTATGGGGAGTAAGCAACCTACAGCACTGTGATTGCAAATTTAAACTTCATGTGAAATAGAGGAGATAAGGAGAGAGGAGAGAACGTATAGATAGGTGAATGACTGTTTCACCTACTGTGAAACAGTATAATTACAGTATAATTGGAAGGGGGCGTGTAGCTGAGCTGTAAGTATTAGGACAGTCATTATTGCCAGAGCTATTTGCTGGAGGATAACACACGCACACGCACACACACACACACACACACACACACACACACACCCCTTTTGTAGCACACTGGATATTCCAACAGAATACCTTCCATTACCAATCTTACGTCTTGGACAAATCATGTATTCCTCATTTCTGTGCCTCAGTTTTCTGATTTGGAAAGTGAGGATAATACATCACTATAAAAATACTACAGCACAGAGTTATTAAGAAAATCACATAAGAGAATTATACAGAGTATTCCGAAAATGGTAAAATACTGTGTAAACGCTGTATTGTAAGGAATAAAAGGGGAACGAAGGGGCGGAGTCAGTTTTTTGCAGTGAGTTCATAACTGTAAGCAAAGCCTGAGAACACCAGACCTCCCTGAGAAGCAGGCGCTATGATCAGCCTCATTTTTACAGGTGAAGAAACTGAAGCAGATACAAGTCAAATGACTTACCCATGGCTGGATCTGAACTCAAGACTTTTGATGCTAAACCCAGTATTCCTTTATCACACCATTTCCTATTCATGTGAGATAGCAATTCACTGCATTAAGTAATTATTGTATTCACCAAACCAGTGGCCCTTGTAATCTAGTCTAATATCCTTATTTTTTAGGAGAAAAACCCAAGCAAACTCAAATCCAAAGAGATGTGATCTATCATCATTATCAAGAATGTACTAGAAACACCAGATCTTGTGATTAAGAGTCTAATATTCTTCTACTACAATACATATAACTAAGGCAAATTTTACAAGAAAAACCCATCAATAATGTTGAAATTCAGAATTCAGGTACCAAATCTAGGGCCACTGATTTCTGATCTTTTGAATCCACATGGAAGGAAACAATGTGCAGCTAAACCGCCGACTTTCATGAGAATTCTTCCTTGAAAGTCCACATTATGATTTGAGTTTGATTTTATTTATCTAGACCTGTATTATCATTGATGAGGGTAACCCCCTCTACTAAAGCAAGTTAGTTACTGCTGTACAAATTAAAATCTTCCCTACGAAGTAATAAGTAGTTGCTTTGGGGCACCAAGCAGCTAGCTATAGGAGCTATCTACAATCTCAAGTCAGTATGGGTCAGAGGCAGGCCTTGAACCCTACGTGCTTTATTTGGCCTAGCAACTAGGGCTAAAGCAAAGATCTAGGTTCAGAAATTTCTGGAAAATTGACCCTTAAGAAGCTAATACAATCAAGTGCTTTATTATTATGTGGCACAGCAAGTGAGCAAAAGAAAGCATATACAAACTATATGGCAATATAAAGACAAGTTCATCCCCAGGAATGCAAAAGCTCAGTCACCTGGACAGGGAGAAAGACACGCAGGGAAAGAAACATGCTCATAATTGGGGTTCATGTGACAAAATTACAAACCCTAAGAACAGGTAATCAATACTAGATGTGAGAGGGGGCATTCCTAATCAGACCCTGATATGGTGAAGAAGTTCTTGGGGCCACTTATTGTTGATACTAGGCTTGGATGAAGCTCAAGTAGGCAGTGTCTATATGACTACAGACAGGAAAGCATCTGGTTGGTTGGTTGTCCTTCATTCTTGAAGAAGACCAAAATGACATCACCGTGATAAAGTGGAGTTTCAGTGTGTCAGACTGTAGCTGATCAGACCAATATGAATTCAGAGTGCTCTATTACAGGTTGGACACAGATTCACAGGTTGTGAATATTTGGGGTGGATACTCCAAATTTGCGCATCCTACATTTACTTCGTGCTGTCTCAGTTCTACTTTGCTCATAGAGCACAGCACCCTTTCTGATGTGGGCATGCCATGCGACCAGTCCTGTGCCAGTGTCTCCCATGTTGCACAGTCAAATCCAAAGTTCCTGAGAGAGACCTTGAGAGTGTCCTTGTATCGTTTCTTCTGGCCATCATGCAAGCCTGCCCCATGCAAGTTCTCCATAAAATAGTCTTTTTGGTGAACATACATTTTGCATTTGAACAACATGACCAGCTCATCAGGGTTGCACTCTCTGAAGTATAGTTTGAATGCTTGGCAGTTCAGCTAGAGCAAGAACTTTTGTATGTGGTACCTTATCTTGCCAGGTAATCCTCAGTATCTTCCTAACACAGTTCAAATGGAAGTGATTCAGATTACTGGCATGGTGTTGGTAGACTGTCCATGCTTCACAGGCATACAACAATGAAGTCAGCACAATGGCTCTGTAGACCTTCAGTCTGGTAGTCAGTCTAATACCTCTTCTCTCCCACACTTTCCTTTGAAGCCCCCTAAGTACTGAGCTAGCTCTGGCAATATGTGTGGTTAACTTCATTATCAATGTATACATTCCTGGAAAGTAAAAGTCATAGCAAGGTTTCCATGGGTGGTCCTGTGGAAGGATCAGGAGAGGATCTAACTTAACCATCTAAGACTTCCAAAGTCAAAGACAGCACAGTTCAGACTGCTGCAGCTGCTTAAGAGTATCATCCAGCCAGAAGCTGTGTGCCTTATCTTCCTGACACAGAGATAACAGTGGAAAACTACAAACTGTTTTTGACTCCATATTTCTATGAACATTAGGACCACTTAGCTTGGGAGACTTCACATTGGAGTCCTGTCATGAGAATTATAACATCAATCTATAACTATAACAAACCAATATAATGTTTCCAATTTCCACACTAGGTTTTCCTAACTCAGAAGCTTGCTCTTTCACTAATATAGCACATAGCTTTTCTTTAATTTGTTAATCTGGAAATAATTCTGTTCTCTCTGTTTCAATCCAAAGTAGAAAATAAGCAAGAAAAGGCAATATTGATTACTTTAAGGGCAAAATCATCAAGAAAGAGAAAAAATCCAAGTAAAACAACCAGAATTCTTTGAGATAGGGATCTAAACTAGTCTATAAGTCTATACTATTTACCTAAAAGTGAAAGATGTCGAAAAAAGAGAAAGCTATTTTATTATGCAAACAACAATACATATATATATATGTATACACACACAACTCTATTCTCTAAATTCCTTTTAACAAATACAGAAAAACCTGACCTTGTTGTCTGCCCTTTTTATACTCTTATTTCCTCTTTCCCTGTAGGTTACAGAGTAGAAACAACTGGCAGTGCTCCAGATTGATCGATGAGAATATCAATATTAATAGAATGAATTTATATTTGGGAATATCTACTGACTCTTTTCCTCTAGACCCGAAATATTCTGGATTCTTCCAACATTTCTTTACTACTTTCAAATGCTTCTAGAATCCTCTAAGATGCTTCAACTCCTGGGGGATGGAGGTGGGGGGTGGTGTTGAATAAGCATGTGCTAGTCTACCCAATCAAGATGAGCAACACTCCTGAATTATAATATCCTTAGTTAGCAAAACTGTCAATCATCGGGCATAAAGATAAAAAAGTTGTCAATAATAATGACACAAATTTGTTTTTAGATTCATCATGCATTTAATAAAAAAGTAGACATTTCCAGTTTTTCAAATGTGTGATCCTGGAAAATGGACTTAGAAACACTAGTAGAAAACATTCCAACTTCCTACAAGGGAAAGAGAGAAATTAATTTTTTGCCTGTAATTCATATAATTTCTAAGCAGCATTATTTTAAAATCATATTCAATGAAATGCCTTATATACAATTATATAATTTCAGTACTTCAAGGAATTATGATTCCATCAATATATTTTCTCCCTCTACTAACATCTTAAATGCAATATAAAACTAAGTATATAATCTTCACAAGTTGCCATGGTTTCTACCCAACTTGGTAATGAGCTTATTTGAATAAAGTTGAACTGATCTGCCAATGACTGATATAGTCTGTAACCAGGCCAGTCAGTACTCAGCTTTTCCAGATTGGTGGTATCTGTCAGTCCTCAAGCTCTGCTGTTACTGCCTTCTGAGAACCCAGAGCCATGACCATACCATAATAAATACCTAAATATAGTATAATTCATTTTAAAGAGCATATTGTAATTATATACTAAAACATTGTTTACTAAGAATGTCATTTTATAAAAAGTCAGGATTGTCATAAGTTGCTTAATCACATACAACCAACTTTTCTAATAACAGATCTGTTTTTCTAAACTATCACATAAATAAATGTTCTTTTAATTGATTTTTCTATGCATTTTCACACCCAAATGTGCAGCCTTGTGATCCATGCATACAAATGTTGCTGAAAAACAAAATCCAGGCACCCAAAAGTGAATCTAGAGTATCTATTTTTTGGTCCCCATTTAGAAAGCCTCTTCCCAAGATAAACATAAAAACAAATGACCCCTCGTTTCTTACTATGGCAGGCCAATAAATTCTTCTGTTATTTGTTCTTAATATTAGCTCAGTGGAGTATATCAAAGCTTAATTTCGACAATGGGGACCTTTATCTCCCTGCAAAAAAATTAACCATTTTTTCATATAAATTGTTGCTAAAAATAACTCATAGGAGTTACTAATGTTGGTAACTTTTCAAAACTAACTGTACCTGAAATAAATTCAAAACTTATATCAAGTAGTAGATTGGAAAGAAATTTTGCTTTTTTTTTTATCTTTAACTTCTTTTGAAATTTGAAGACGCTTCCATGCAAGACTGAGGCTATTAAAGTGATATAGTGGAGAAAATGCTGGACTTGGAGTTAGGAAGATCCAAGTTTGAATCTTGCCTCAATTACCTGTTGTTTAATTAATTAATTTAATTTAATTAATTAACCTGGAAAAATCACTTATCTTCTCTCTGAGCTTTAGTTCCCTCAGCAGTATGAGGGAATTGGACTTGACAGTTTCTAATGTACGTTCCAGTTTTAGACATATGATCCTATGTTGGGTGGCATATAAAATGTATATCTGTATCTATACATACATATATATATGTGATAAAAATCCAAGTACAGGTTTTAGCCTTGGATCATCAACAAAGTTTAAATATAGCAACAAACACAGGGAAAAAAACCCCAGAGTAATCCAACTATATGCCCAGAATTGCTGCCTGCAATCAGAAATACAGAAGTTGTTAGATGAAAACTGAAAAGGAAGATTTAAAGGTATTTAAAGGTATTAGAGATTTAAAGATTTAAAAGTATTTTAGAACTAGCAAGGATGACAGAGATCTGAGTCAGTAATGTTGTTCAGTCATTTCAGTGATGTCTGACTCTTCGTAACCCCATTTGGGGTTTTCTTGGCAAAGATACTAAACTACTTTAGTAGTTTGTCATTTCTTTCTCCAGCTCATTTTTTTGCAGATAGGGAAACTGAGGCAAATAGGGTTAAGTGACTTGCCCAGGGTCACAGTAGTAAGTGTTTGAGGCTGAATTTGAACTCAGAAAGATCAGTCTTCCTGATTCCAGACCCAGAGCTCTACTTAGCTGCCTTTTTCCTATTAGCTTTGTGATGTGCCCTTTGTACCCTCAGTACCCTAAGTGATATTCTTATCAAAATGAGTTCTTAGAGAAACATATCATTGAAATACAAGCTAACTTGAAAGAAGTTAAAGGCCTATCTGTTAAAAATAAAAGACCGACAACTTTTCCATGCTTGTCTTAGAAGATCCTATACTAAGAAGGGATGCTTGCTAGACTGTTGCTTTCTGTATTATAGCAGGCAGAGGAAATGTCAGACAATTAGATTTATTATATAAGGTTGATTTCTAGCTAGAATCTAGAATAAATATGAAAGGATTGTCTTTTGTAACTAAACTATTTCTAAACCATATAATCACTTCTGTTAGGACCCATTTGTTGATCGCAGTGGTTACATTAACTCAGACATAATGCTGAGTAAGAGTGCTAGATGTGGAAAAAGATGGCCTGAGTTTAAGCCCCAGTTCTGTCATTTACTACTTATGTGACCTTGGGCAAATCATTTAATCTCTACAAACTTCAGTTTCCTCAACCTGAAAAATGTGCATAACAACATTTGCACCACTGAGCTCCTAACTTAACAGAGATGAGGTAGAAAACCTAATTTGAAATTCATATAGTGTTTTTAACTAGTGAAGTTTCACCAAATCCCATCATGTCATAAAATTCCAAATTGATCCCTTGAAATGAAAAGTGAATAGTTAGCAACAAATTAGTGAGCATAAAAGTTTAGTGGTTTTAATTCCTTGGAGGATGAGCAGACTGATAGTCTTAGGAGTAAAAAGGGAAGTTAATTTACTTAGATGTATGTGAACATATTGCTCTCTCCTACCCCACAAAGGTTAAGTTTCTTGAAGGAAGGTATTGTTTCATTTTTGTTTTTCTATTTCCTAGTATTTAACTGATGCTTTATTAATGGTTGTTAAATTAAAATGCTTATGGAATTCTTGACTTGCTAATGATAATTTCATCTTCCGAAGGTGGAACTTCTATCCTAGATCTGATTTTTCCAGTAATTAAGACTAAATGAGAAAAATTTTAGGGAAACAGTGTTCATTCCATCTCAGAATTTGTATAAGGGAAAGCCAGGTATAGGCTATGTTCTAGTTTGGTGGAGAACCAGTTTCAGACAATTTAGAAAAGGACAGGTAAGATTACATGGCCTAAAATTCTACACAGGAAGTCATCCCAACAGAGAAAAGAAATTCTTACAAATGAAATTCTGAGAACACAAATGGAAAATACTAATAAGGAAGAAAAGTAGTTTCATAAAGAGACCAATATAAATATACAGTGAACTCACAAAGTAACTTGGATTTTAAAATATCACATATAGCAAACATAGAAAGGCAAGTAACATGCTATGAATATAAAATGTAGCAGTCCTGGAAGAATGCTATCAACAGGCCCACAGTTCAAATGAGCTATGGCTAACAAAGCTAAAAACAACAACAAATAACGGGTGAGTTCAGATTTTTTTAAAGTGATATTGAGAAAAAGAAGGGATCAAAAAAAGGCAAAGGACCACTGCTCATGGTGGATGGCATCATAAACAACTGAATTGAAAGTTGAACTGCCTTGTTCTTATTTTACTCTTATTTTTGGAAAAATCACTTTGTTTTAGGAAAACCACTGACAGATAAGTGGAGAAAAACTTGAGGCAGGGATCAACGAAGAGGCAACAGACCAGGAATGAGGTGATAAGGGCCTGCACTAGAATGGTTGGGATGTCAGAGTAGAGAAGGGGGCATATATACAAGACATTATGCCAAATAGTGGATTTTAAAACTGATTGAGGTAATAGTGTATTCTATATTTTTCCTTTTCTTTCCTCTCACAACCAATAAAACAAAACAAAACCAACCCTAAGTCTTTTGCTTGTCTTATTTTATTCTCATTGTGATTTTGTGACTGGAAAGATGTGAGGCTTTTAAATACCAGATTGAGGATTTAAATTTTATCCTGGAAACAAAACCTTCAGATCTGTGTTTCATTCAAATGGATATTTTGTATCTGCATAGAAATAGGAGAAAATCAAAGCAGAGAAATCAAATGGAAGGGTATTGCTATAATTTAGACAAGAGGTGATAAATATCCTAGGGTGATGACTATACAGAGAGAATGGGATAGATGTGAGAAATGTTATGGAGGTGTGGAATAGACAACACTTAGAAACTGATTGGCTATGAGGATGAAGGAGAGGGAGGAGTCAAGAGTGTCTCTGAGGTTGCAAACCTGGTTGACTGGAAGGATGATGATGCCCTCAACAGAAACAGGGAAATTGGGAAGAAGGGTATGTATACCTATTATTTAACCATTATATAAATTATATTATATTATTTTCTATTACAGACAGCCAATTTGGCTTTTATGTAAAAGGATTTGTTCCAAATTTGGTATTTTATATAGGATTTGCTTGATATTGACTGATGTGACCTTAGCATTCTTTAGAAAAAATAAAATATTTTAGTAGAGATATACAAATTTTCCAGGCAAAAATTTTCCTTCTTAATAGCAGGTACTAGTATATTTATTGTATCATTAAATACAGATCTCTATCTGGATAATGCATTTTTGCTTATTGTTAATGCAATTTTGCTTCTTAATGGGAACATCTTTCCCATCCATTTATAGGCCCATGTGACCTGCTTATGTCACATGGAACCCTGAGTCACATGAGTCTAAGTCACATGGAACAGGAAGGGGTGGAGCAGAAAGGGTGGAACTAGAGCAGAGCTGAGAGGAATTAGTCAGAGAGGAACTAGAGCTGGGAAAGACTGGCTAGTGTGAGTGGGAGAGCTTGTTAAGGGAGCCTGTTTGTGATTTATTTAAGGGATCTGGTTTGTGGGAAGCCTAAGAGGGAAGGCTTGGGACTGGTGTTGCTTTTTGCATTGTTATTGTGCATAGATTTCTTTTTTTTTTTTTTTTTCACTTTCAATCATAGCCAAGATTTATTAACACAATAAATTAGCTATGTCAATGGATTTTATAGTGCCATAAAAAGGGAAAAGTGTAAGTTGGAGGGTAGCTCATTATTTGCCCAAGTAACCACTTAGGTAGTCATGAATGCAATCCATCTCTCCTCTCCCTTTGTCCCTCTAAATAACAGTTGAATCCTTAAGTC
>JAQQSK010009993.1:0-12854 GCA_028658325.1 Potorous gilbertii | reverse complement strand
GAAGAGAGAGCAGATTGGTGATAGGGGAAATTAGAATGCTCAGTGTACTGGGGTGGGAGAGGGGACAAATGGGGAGAAAATTTTGGAACCCAAAATCTTGTGAAAATGAATGTAAAAAGTTAAATAAATAAATTTATATTAAGAAAAAAACATTTAAAATTTTTCTTAATGTTTTCAAAATAGTGTTGCCTTCAAACTGAATTTCTCCTCTGTATATTTGGTGCAGTTCAGTTTTTTTTCTCCTCTCCTTTTTCTCAAATCCAATTTCTATTTCCTTTTATAGCACATTGGGATTCAAAGCATTGGAATTCAAATGTGGTAGATCCACCATCATCAATAAGGAAAATTAGTTACTCTAAAAACCAGTGGATTTGTTATCATTTTTCATCTATTTGTGGTTATTACAGCTTTATCTACAAATATGCTTCGGATGATTTGGCTCAGCTGGATCTCATGGAAATATTTGTTTTAATTATTTACTAAAGTGTCTTGGACATATTTTGTTTTGACCCATGAGAAGGTTCCAGTAATCTTTCCAGTAGCTCCTCTTACAAATTACATCCTTAAATACTTATAAAGTACTCACATAAAGGAAGTATGTTTCCTTTAATTTTGATCATATAATAATTTTTTTCCAATTTGTTTATTTTTGGTTTTCAACATTCACTTCCATAAGTTTTAAGTTTTCTCCCCCTCCCTGCCCAAGATGGCATGCATTCTGATATGGACTCTACACATACATTTCTATTAAACACATATTCACATTAGTCATGTTGCATAGAAGAATTATAATGAAATGGAGAAACCATGAGAAAGAAAAAACAAAACAAAACAAAAAAGAAAATATTCTACTTCCCTCTACATTTCACTTATGTAGTCCTTTCTCTGGATCTGGATGGCATTTTCCATCGTGTGTCCTTTGGAATTGTTGTAGGTCCTTGTATTGTTGAGAAGGGCTAAGTTTATCAAAATTAGTCATTGAACATGTGGCTGTTTCTGTGAACAATGTTCTTCTGGTTCTGCTCTTTTCACTCAGCATCAGTTCATATCAGTCTTTCCACAATTTTCTGAAGTCTGTTCACAATATCTTCTAGCACAATAATATTCTATTATATTCATATACCACAATTTATTCAGCCATTCCCCAAATGATGGGCATTCCCTCTATTTCCAGTTCTTGGCCACCACAAAAAGAATTACTATAAATATTTTTGTATACATGAGTCCTTTTCCCATTTTTATGATCTCTTTTGGATACAGCCCTAGAAGTGATATTGCTGGGTCAAAAGATATGCACATTTTTGTAGCCCTTTAGGCATAGTTCCAAATTGCTCTCCAGATGGTTAGATCAGTTCACAGCTCACAGCTCCACCAAAAATGAATTAGTATTCCAACTCTCCCACATCTCCTTCTTATCATTTTCCTGTTTTGTAATAGCCAATCAGATAGGTGTGATGTGGTACCTCAGTGTTGTTTTGATTTGCATCTCTCTGATCAATAGTAACTTAGTTTTCATATGGATATAGATAACTTTAATTTCTTCCTCTGAAAACTGCCTGTTCATATCCTTTGACCATTTATCAATTAGGGAATGACTTGTAGTCTTGTAAATTTGACTCAGTTCTTTATATATTTTAGAAATGAGGCTTTTATCACAGATACTAGTTGTAAAATTCTTTCCCAGTTTTCTGCTTCTCTCCTAATGTTGGTTGAATTGATTTTGTTTGTGCAAAAACTTTTCAATTTAATATAATCAAAATTATCTATTTTGCATTTCATAATGTTCTCTATCTCATGTTTGTTCATAAATTTCTCCATTCTCCATAAATCTGGCAGATAAACTATTCCTTATACCCCTAATTTGTTAATTTATAACTAAATCTTGTACCCATTTGTACTTTATTTTGGTATACAGTGTCAAACATTCGTCTATGACCACTTTCTACCATATTATTTTTCATTTTTCCCAGTAATTTTTGTCAAATAGTAAGATTTTATCCCAGAAATTGGGGTCTTTGGGTTTAATCAAACAGTAGATTGCTTTAATCATTTACTACTGTGTCTTGGGTACCCAACCTATTCCATTGATTCACCCCTCAATTTCTTAGCCAATACCAAGTAGTTTTGATGATTGCAGCTTTATAATATAATTTAAGATCTGCTATGGCTAGGCTGCCTTCCCTAGCATTTCTTTTCATTAATTCCCTTGATATTCTGATCCTTTTGTTCTTCCAGATGAATTTTGATATTATTTTTCTAGATCTATGAAATATTTTTTGGCAGTTTGATTGCCATAAGTTTGATTGAATAAGTAAATTAATTTAGGTAGAATTGTCATTTTTATTATTTTATTGTAGCTTGGCTTACCCATAAGGAAGTAATGTTTTTCCAGTTAGTTAGATTTGACTTTATTTGTGTGAAAAGCGTTTTGTGATTGTGTTCATATAGTTCCTGGGTTTGTTTTGGCAGTTAGATCCTAAATAATTTATCTCTACAGTAGCTTTAAATGGAATTTTTTCTTTTTATCTCTTGCTGCTGGGCTTTACTAGTAATATACAGAAATGTGGGTTTATTTTATATCCTATAACTGTGCTAAAGTTGATTCTTATTTTAAGTAGCTTTTCACTTAATTCTCTAGGATTCTCTAAGTATACCATTATATCATTTACTAAGAATGATAATTTATTCTTTGCCTATTCTAATTCCTTCAATTTCTTTTTCTTCTTTTATTAATAAAGCTAACATTTCTAGTACCATATTGAATAACAGTGGTGATAATGAACATCCTTGTTTCACTCCCGTGTTACTGAAAATGCCTCTGACTTATCCCCATTACACATAATGCTTGCTGAAGGCTTTAGGTAGATACTACTTAACATTTTAAGGAAGGCTCCATTTATACCTATGTTCTCTAGTGTTTTGAATAGGAATGGGTGTTATATTTTGTCAAAAGTTTTTTCTGCATCTATTGAAATAATCCAATGGTTTCTGTTAGGTTTGTTGATCATTTATGCTGATAGTTTTCCTAATATGGAACCAGCCCTGCATTCCTGATATAAATCCTACCTGATTTATTCTCATGATAAGTTGTTGTAACCTTTTTGCTAATTTCTTACTTAAAATTTTTGCTTCTATATCCATTAGGGAAATTGATCTACAATTTTCTTTCTCTGTCTTGGCTCTTCCTAGTGTAGGTATTAGTTAACATATTTATATCATAAAAAGAATTTGGTAGGACTTCTTCTTTGCCAGTTTTCCTAAATAGTGTATATAGCATTGGGATTAATTGTTCTTGAAATGTTTGATAGATTTCACTTGTAAATGCATCTGGCCCTAGTTTTTTTTTTCCCTAGGGAGTTGATGGCTTGTTCAATTCCTTTTTTGGACATGGGGTTATTTAAGTACTTTACTTTCTTTTTGGTTAATCTGGGCAATTTATATTTTTGTAAATATTCATCCATTTCACTAAGGTTGTCAAATTTATGGGCATACAATTGGGCAAAACAATCCCTAATTATTGTTTTAATTTCATCTTCATTGGTGGTGAATTCACCCTTTTTGTTTTTGATACTGGTAGCTTGGTTTTCTTCTTTCTTTTTTTAAAAGTAAATTAGCCAAAAGTTTATCAATTTTATTGTTTTTTTTTTCATAAAACCAGCTCTTAGTTTTATTTAGTAAGCAAGAGAGGGAAGGCATTAGGCTAAGAGGGGTTGGGAATTAGGAAAGAAAAAGGGCAATCATATTTATCAGTTAATAGATTATTGGTATTTTTTGAGAGAGTGTTTTAGGTAAAGTAGTAAGTTCAGAAGCCAAATGTAAAGTCATTAAGAAGCAAGCATATAGAATCTTCCTTCTAAGAGTTTGACACCAAAACTGAGAAGAAATATAGAGAGATAGTGTAAGAGTGTGGATATGCCATCCAAAGGCTTTTTTTTTTTTTTAAGATAAGTCCTGGGCATATTTGTAGGCAGCAAGGGAAAAGAGGAAGTCAACAGGGAGATGCTGTGAATATGAAGGAGAAATATTTAATGAAGCAAACTCCCAGAGGAGTCATATGGGGAAGAATGAAGGTCTTGAAGAAAGGAGTCAGATTTGGCAAGAAGGAATACTTCTTTCTCAGAAACTGGATTGTTTTTCTTACTTTGATTTAGAGAGATGAGGGATAGTCTTCATTTTCACAATAAAGCCACTGGTGAGTTCACCACGGTGATATTGATGACCTGAAGGAAGGGTTAGAATATCTACATCAGGAATAATGAAAGTGAAAGTGAATCATTTCAGGAAGAAGAGAAATATCGTGTCAAGGGAGAACTCAGTTAAGATCAGATATTGTAAAGTTGTAGTGGACCCAGTCTGCACAGTTGTATGACTTGCTCCAGCAATGCCCAGCAACTTGGGACAAGGAGATAAAGAGGTGTATGCTGGGATTGATATGAGAGTCAGAGCTTGACTGAACAAGGGCTTAGGGAATTCAAGAACAAGAAATTTTTCCTAGATTTTTTTCACTCTCTCTTTAATCCCTTCATTTCCTAGTATCTAGCATATTTATCTGTAATGATATTGTATGCCCTTTCAGATCCTAAGCTTCTTTGAAAGCAGCTATGTGGAATAGTGGATAGAATGCTGGGCTTAGGGTCAGGAAGACTTGAGTTCAAATCTAGCTTCAGAAATCCAAAAGTTATATGACTTAATCTCTGTCTGCCTCAGTTTCCTCAATGTAAAATGTGGATACTAACAATGCTACTCCCCCAGATTTGTTGTGATAATGAAATAATATTTGAGAGACACTTTGCAAATGTTAGCAATAATAATACAATATTTTATGATTTATGTAGTGTTTTAACGTTTGCAAAGTATCTCATATGTTAACTTACGATGTAACATTATCATCGTTAAGGCAAGTGCTGTTTTTTTCTTTATATCCCCAGTGCTCTGTGTGAGATCTTGCATGTCTAATAAATATTTATAGAAAATAATATGTTTAATTAAATTGGTAATCTGTCAATATAAAATGAATTAGAGGGAGAGGATGGAGAGAGAGCAGATTCAAGGTAATGAAATTCTCATAGTTATATTTCACTTTTCTCTTCCTCTCACTGTCTGTAGCCAATCACTTTCTAAGTTTTGTTTTTCCATCTTGGTAATGTCTTTTTCATCATGTCCATTCCTTGATTTCCAAGCTTCTCTGGAGTCCTACAGTTTTTCCGGTCCTAAATCCCTCAGTTTCTCTCAAATGAATGGGCAGAGAAAAGGTATGGACTTGAGCAAGAGTGCAACATTGTCTTTCCTACCTGGTTGGCTGAACTCCCAGGCCCTTCCTATGCAACCAAAGCCTGAAAGTGGCTTTGTCTCACCTCATCACCTGGCAGTTATTGGGTGGACTTGAAAGCAATGAAACCTAAGTCCTTTGAAAATTGGCTGTAATTCTGTCTGGCTTTCCACCCAATGAGTCCAAGTTAGTGAGATTTGACTCTACTAATCATTTTGGTTTCAGTAATGCTTTGCCAGATAGGGCCATATGTATACTGTATGGAAAATTCATTATTGTGTCCTTTCATCCTAGTTCTCTTCTGCACAGCATGAAGATGATTTTTTTTTTAGAAATTAGTTTTGCTTAAAGAAAGCCTTCAGTCATTTTATCCTGGGCACACATCCTCACAGTCCTTCCATTTTAATATGTCAGCATCTGGTCACTATCCAAGAGACAAAAACTTCAAGATGAGGCAGTGCCAGGGTCTTTTCTATGTGATTTTCCCCTTTAATTTCTAGAAACCTTTGCCCTTTCCATCTCCCCCTCCCTCCCACAAAACACCCTTACCATCATAACCCATCTGGGAAATATCAGACTGGCAGGAGAAGGGGGAAGTTGGGAAATGGGGGAGTGGAATTTCCTTACAGCCAAGTTGGGGCATAGCCTAGTTAGCTTTAGAGAAATGTGAGGGGAAGAATGAGAAGCTTAGCGGGACGTTTTTTTTTTTTAAAGAAATAATCACTTAGTCTGAAAAGAGTCTGGGAGTCTAAGTGATCGGATTATTTAAAAAAATTTCTATTGCTTCTGCTTCATCAGTCACTGAAAAATCAAAACCAGCTTTTCTTTCATAGACTGCAACCTTAATCATATGTCATTTTGAACTAAAGAAAATCAAGTTTCCATGGATGACTTCTAAATAGAATCAATTCACATTTTCTTTTTTTATTTTTACAGTTGTTAGGAATTTAAATTGTTTTTCTATTTTTTTTTTGTTTTTTTACCAGCTGTAGGAAATGTTTCAAAATTGGCAATATCTACTGATACTGACCCTTTCATATTGCTCTTTCAGATCCCCTCTTTGCAGTTCTGGTACCCATCTTTCTCTTCCTTACCCAGAATGCCCTATGCTGCTTACAGGCTTCCCAAGCCTTTCCCCTCACCTGAACAAACTCCTCTCACTTGAACCATGTACTTCTACTCTAAAATGCTGATTGGATTGGATTGGATGGGATGACCTCTCCTTATTCACCCCTATTAAAACTTTCATTCTCTCAGGTCCTTGATCTTAGCTAGCTGACTCAAAGGAAAGTGATCTAATTGAAATTAATTACATATGTGACTGATACCAGCTGAAAGTGTTGTTCTTTTTAAGGGTATTTGCATCAAAAAATATATATAAAGAGGGTAATGCTTTAACTCCCCTAAATGAATTTTGAGTGTTGTTCAAAAGAAACAGATCAAAGAGAAGAAGCATTGGAGTAGTTCTGGATGGCACAGAGATTTTGCACCTGTGTAGGTAGATATCATGATAGGAGCAGTATAAAATAAAGCATATAGATATATATAGATATAAAAAGGGAGATAGAAATGCTGTCACTATACCTTATAGATTGTAAAGGCTTATGGGAAAGTAAAGATGAAAGAAAAACTAGGCATAGAAGCAAGATATATTGAGCATGCTGATTAGGTCAACTATAAACTTAGTTACATAATTTCCACCAAGCTTTCACCTTAGCAAAGACAATCCTTTTTATAAACTTTCCCCTTTTCTTAGCTTTCCTATTATGGAAAGAGTACCACTGTCCTCTTAGTCACTCAGGCTCACAACTTAGACCCCATCCTCATCTTCCCACTCTCTCTTGCACCCCTACCCCCATATCTGATCTGTTGCCAAGTCCTTCCAAATCTGCCTCCATTACTTCTTATATATGCCCCCTTCTCTCATCTGTAACTACTACCACTCTGGGCAGATTCTCTTCATTGCACTGCTGAAATACTGAGTGACTTCACTGTTTTGTGTCTCTCTCCATGCCAGTTCATCCTCCATTTACCTGTCAAATTGACCTAACTGTGCTACCCCCACTCATTTTATAAATTCTAGGAAATTCCCTATTATCACAAAGATAAAAAATTATTCCTCAGTTTGTTTTCAAAGGCTTACTTGATTTTTAAAATCCTTTTTGAACTCTTCCCTGACTTGGGGCCAATTTATATTTTCTGTAAGGCTTTGAATGTTGGGGTTTTGACTTTGTTGTCTCTTCTTCTGAGTTTGTGTTTTGATCCTTGTCTATAGTCAGGATCTTTTTTTTTTTTTTTTTGCTGTTTGCTTATTTTCTAGACTATTTCTTGACTTTTTGCTCTATGTTTAAAATAGGTCTCTGCTTCCAGAGTGGAGGGATCACCATCCCAAGCTTCAGGATTTTTGTGTAAATATTTTCAGAGTTTTGGTTATAGTTTTTGGTTCTTCCAAGGTGGTATGATCTAGGGAGAGATGTATGTACTACTCCCTATATTGTTCACTGGTTCGTGAGTGACCATAAGTACTCTTTTACATCCTGGAATTATGACCAGGGTCCCTACTCCCCTGCTGCTGCAAGCTTTGGTGTGTTAGTACTCCTCCTTGGTATAGAGACCCAGGACTGCAACCCAGAGGCAATGCAACAGAGTTCTTCCAGCAAAGAGTGCCAGAAAATGGACCCCTGTAATCTCCTTCTGACCAGTTCTCTGACCCCCTTACAGTCTGTGTGCTGAGCGGTCTGAAAAGTGCCATTGTCAATGAGATTCAGTCACCCTCAAGACCTGCTCTTGGATTTCTTCCTGGCCTGTGCTGTCATGGCTTGTGCTGGACTGTGCTCCACTCTCACAGTGTAACAGACCTTTCCTGTTAATGTTGTAAGTTTTCTTGGACTAGAAAATTGTTTCACGGTGTCCTTTTGTGGATTCTGACACTCTAGAATTTGTTTTGAAGCATTATTTAAGGGTCTTTGGAGAAATTTGGGGAGGAGCTCTGGTACATTCCTGCCTTTTCCATGCTATTTTGACTCCATCCCCCTGAGTCAAGTCTTTAAGAAAGCTAAGAGACAGAAGTGACTTAGACTACCATGAAGTCTTCTTGAAGTTTCAGAAAAAACATGACATCTTATAAACTCTTGCCTTGATGATAATTTCAACTCTCTGAACACAGAAGAAGTTACCGTCATAACTGGCATACAGGTATTTCCTTTCTTTCTATCCCCAGTACTTAGCTTGGCAAATAGTAAGTACTTAATAAACATTTGTTGACTTGATGTGATGTAACAGTTTCTTTGAACCCAATTCTGACCAAAAAAGGAGAGTTTTACCAAGTGTAGAAAGCATGCTGTTTGCATGTTGTCTTTAGGATTTATGAAGATAAGCAAGGGAACAGGAGTTAGATAAATACCATAGATTCTAAGAAAGAAGATTTCAAAAAAAAAAAAAAATATTAGCTAGAGTCCAAAAGAAGAAATGATTTAAGAAGAGGGAGATGTTCTCAAAAATGAAATTCTGATACTATGATTGGTACAAATGATCTTGGTGACACAACATATGGCAGAAGAATGTGTATGTCTCTCTGAATGTAGGCTGTGCAAAGATGTGTCATATGATTTCAGAACTTAAAAAGACAAATGTAAAATAAAGAAGGTGGGGGCATGTAGCCAAGAATGAATGTTCAGTAAAGGTGGAGAGACACTAAATGTCAGGAGAGCTTAACTTTGACTTATGATTAATGCTAAGGACTGAAATAATGACTTTTAAAGGTAAATTCAGGGCATGGAGAGGGACCAGAAGGGATTAGATTCACTGTTTGGGGCAGATAATATAGTTCAAGGCAAAGAGATTACAGAAAATACATCTATTCAAATTCTTTCTTACTTCCATATAGAAGAGAATTGCCTTCACAGTTGAAAAAATAGAACACACAGAAGTAAGCAACAATGGGACCCAAGATACTAAGTGATAGTAAAATGGAATTTTGTTGTTCAACTGTTTTCTGTCATGTCCAACTTTATGACCCCAGTTGGAGTTTTCTTGGCAAAGATACTGAGGTGGTTTTCTATTTCCTTCTCCAGCTCATTTTACAGATAAGAAAACTGAGACAAACAAGATTAAGTGACTTTCCCAGAGTCTCATAGCCATGAAGTGTCTGAGACCAAGCGTGAACTCAGGAAGATCTATCCTGACTCCGGGTCCAGCACTCTATCCACAGTACCACCTCCCTGAACTGAGGCAAACGGTTGTGACTTGCAACTCAAGACAGGCAATCCTATTGTAGCTACTTAAAATGAATCCAAGTATCCAAGCTCTTCCTTCTCACAAATAATATCCCAGCTTGTTGTAAGAACTTATAGATGTGTCTTAATTCCATTGCTGGTACTTTTAGAGAAATTGTGAAGAAAAGTTAGAGGACCATAAAACATTAAAATTTTCTGGAAAACACACACTTTAATACAAAAATCCCTAGAGAAATTCTAGAATATATTTTAATTGCTTTTGAACTTTTAAAGAAGGGGCCATCATGGTTTCAACTAAGAATGTATCATGACAAACCAAGGTCATTTCCTTTTTTTTTTTAATAGGACTATTAGACTGGTACATTAGAACAACCCATAGTATCAATAATATGCCTGGATGTCAGAAACATATTTGATGATGTCTTATAATATTCTTTTCAACAAAATGGTGAAATGTGGACTAGATGATAGGACAGTAGGGGTACTAAAAGTATAAAATTAGGTGCTGATTTGGAGAAAAAGATGAATAAGATAGTTTCTTCCATTAAATAATCCAGTAGATGGGAAATAACCCATATGCACAAATCAAGGCAATAAAAGGGACAGTGTGAGTGTATATGAGAAGGACAAAATACAAGTCTCCCAAATCCCATCTGGCTCAAGGATTGGGAAGTCTCCATGGAAGAGGAAACTTTGGAGTTGGGTCTTGAAGGATGGGTAGGGTTTCAAGTGCTAGAGAAGGGAAGACAGTCCCTACTCTCAAGGAGATTATATTCTATAAAGGGAAGAAAGGTACTAGAAAGGTAGAGGAGGGAGGGTACTTGCTCATAAAAAAAGATAAGAAAACTGGTGATGAGTTGGAACAGAGCAGAGAGAGGAAAAACAAACCTGAAAGTGAAGTAAACAGTGTGTCTGGGGTTTCTCAAGGTATGGTCACTCTACTGATAAGCAATCTTTCTAAACCTCACTTATGAATTTACTATCCCCCTCTCCACAGAGCCTCTTTCAAACGCTTTTGTCTCTCCTTAAACTCCTTGTAACTCCTTTTCTCCCCACCCTCTCAGTGCAGAACTGTGCCTCATATTGTACAGAATAAATTGAAGTCGTTCTTCATGAACTCCCGGCTTGGAACTCTATCCACTGTGCCACTTAGCTGCTCTCAGAACAGGTACCATAGATGGAAAATTTAGGTCCAGCCTTAAGTAGGAGGAAAAGAGCAGCTTGGATTTAAATTAGAAAATTAAGTCGTGTTTTTGTTGACCTTAAGATTCTTCTGGAAAACAAAATATTTTTCAAACATTAATTCTTATGATGTCATATGTCTGAGAAGTATTGAATATCACTGTCTTTGAGGGCTTAAATTTATAAGATTTCACCTAAAGGACAATGGAGAAACATACAGTAGTCATGAACAGCCTGTTATATATTGCTAATAATGAATTGAGAAAGAGAAACAGTATAAAAGATATCTTTGAAGAAATATATGATTGCAAAGAGAGGTGCACTGTCATGTGGGAGAATGAGGGATGAGCAGTGGACATCTTTGGGCCCCGTGGCCTGTGAAGGTAATTAGAGGAAGACCCCCTAGGATAAGAGGACCCAAATTCTTTAGGCTAGCATTTAAAACCCTTCATTGTCTGGTTCAACTTATCTTTTTCAGGCATATTCCACACTGACTCCTTTCAATTAATTAATTCATTCAACCATACACCAATTAATCAAGAAGTATTTTCTAAGCAGCCACTGTGTAGGGGCTGGGTTACTTTGCTTAGTGTTGGAGATTGAAGATAAAGATGAACTATACCTTGCTTGTAAAGGGCTTAAAAAAGAAATGAAGTAACTCTGAGGGAGAGGAACTGAAGGGAGAGGGCATTGGAAAGGTCTTATGAAGGAGGAATATTTGAGATGAGCTTTGAAGGAAACTCAGGAGTCCAAGAGACAGAAGTGAGAACTGAGAATACAAAAGCAATAAAAGAAATTGCCTCCTGGTTTTGAGGACTCCCCTCCAACCCTCAAGCAGAATGTAAGGTCTTTGAGGTCTCTGTATCACTTAACCTTTCACAGAACATTTCATATGTAGTAGAGAAGCAAGAAGTAAAAAATGAGTGACCCAAAACCGTGAAAGGAAGAAGGAAGCTCAGACACTTGGCACTCACTAACTGTGTGACCTTGGGCAAATCACTTAACCCTAATTGCCTCATCCTGGGCCATCTGCAGTAATCCTGATGAATATCTGGTCAGGTCCAGATGACTCAGGAGGAGAAAGTGAGGCTGGTGACCCTCACTCAAAACAAAGTCAAACGCAAGTCATGTCATTATTTCTCTGATGGCATGGTCTTCTCCCACAATGAAGGATGAACACAAACACGTAGTTCAGTTGTTTTTAGTCACATCTGACTTTTCCTCATCTTGTTTGGGGTTTTCTTGGGAAAGATACTGGAGGAGTTTGCCATTTCCTTCTCCAGCTCATTTTATAAATAGGTGCTCACCTGAGGCAAACAGGTTTAAGTGACTTGCCCCGGGGTCACACAAGCAAGAGCTTAATGCATGCCTTTTGAGTTGGATTGTCAATGGAGATTGACAATCTGATTAGCTCAGGTTTGCCCTGCTTTAAGAGACCAAACCGCTGGAAACTGGGGAACTCTTTGAAATTAGACTAGTTAACAGGTAGTTCAACACTTGGCCTGTTGGCAGATGCTTGACTAACCAAGTTTCCATGAGAATACCATTATACATACTACAGAAGCTTTTTTCAACCTTGTGTGGGAGGTTGGATTTAGATAATTTTGGAGATTGACTTCTAGCATTCTACATTTCTACTACACTCCAGCTCCTTGAAGATGTGAAGGTAGCAAGGGCCAGTTGCCTCTTGTGGCCATGACTTTATGTGCTTGAGCTTGTGTTCTGCTTGAGAGAAATGATTATTAGCAACCAGTGATTTGTGGAGATTCAGATTTCCCCCCTTTTCTATTATCTTCATTTCAAGACCTCAGTCTTTGAAGGTTGAACTAACCTCCTCTATCTGACTCCACAAGGAATCTTTAGTCTAAGGTGAAGGCCATTCAATTCAAGCTTGGGTGGAGATAGTCGTTGTTGTTGTTTGTTGTCTAGATTGCCCTAGGTTGGGGGTGATCTGGATAAAGGGATAGTTTCTTTCCAAGAGTGACAAGATATCACTCTCATCCCCTCATTACAATGAACTCACTTTTCTTGGAACAATCCATTTCTCATTAATTGTTAATCAATCAAAGTTGATTGCCACCCTCAGGAACCTCTTCTAAAAGGGCATATAAGCTGTGTGTCTGCCGCCATTATTGTCTTTGGTATAAGAAAGAGATGGCCAAATGACC
>JAQQSK010009992.1:0-12855 GCA_028658325.1 Potorous gilbertii | reverse complement strand
AAATAATTATTTTGTCCCTACAGAAGTTGCAAGGCTTCTTTCTCAGGAAAATATGTCACACTGAAGAATATTCTTAGCTTTCAGAACAATATCATATATTTTCTTGGGGACTACATGATTGTCCTTTGTGTTTGTCCTTCATTTTCAAAGAAGACCATGCCATCAGAGAAGTGATGACATGACTTTCACTTGACTTTGTTTTGAGTGAGGGAGGGCTCTGCAGGTCACCAGCCTCACTTCTCCTCCAGAGTCATCTGAATCCAGTGACCAGATATTCTTCAAGATGACTGGAGATGACTCAGGATACAATGGGAGACCTTGGCCTAAGGCCTAATTTGAATGTGAATATTATTTGCTGATATAAAGAACTGCTGCTGAATAATTCCCATAACCATTGACTCCAAGACCTGTTTTCATGTAGGCTAGAACAATTGCAATGTGCCCTATGGGTATATACTGCTATTTGTGTTGGGTTTTCCCCCAAGTGGAGGAGACTGGAGCCAAAGAATTTGATATGTCTTTGGAGGAAATGAACAAAAAAGGCAAACCAAGATATTCACCATAAAACTAACAAAAATTTCTTGACTCAATAAAACTAAAGATGTTTTGGCACATGCCCACTTCTATAGAAATAAAATAATTCCCAAGATACATCCACTGATCTGATATTAAAATATGCAGTTTATGAAAATAAGTTTTATCTGTCGCTCTAGGTGGAATTAGGACATCTTCACCAAAGTGGAAGTCCACAAACACCTGTGGTGTTGTTCTCAGCTACCTTCTTGCCATGTCTCGTACTCAGTAGTTCACTGCCATTTATTTCTCAGACTAGGTTTATCGTGAACCCCTCATGTTTTGATCTTTTAAAAGTCACTTAAAAGTTTACATGTACTTTGAGGGGGGAGGGGAAAGAATATCCTCCAATAGTGCTTCCCTGATATAAAGATGTTGTCTTCCCCAGTGGCACATTTGGGATCGGTATTGATATTGCTTTTTTGTCGATGCAGGGTTTGCCAGGCCTGAATGGTGAACCAGGAGAACCAGGAGAGAAAGTAAGTGTGAGACTCCAAAGGGAGTCTTTTCTGTAAGTGAAACATTTTGGATTACCAAAAAACAAACAAACAAACATACACACACATGTACGCACACACCAAAAGCTATGTCCAACTTTCATTAATGGGAAACATTTAAAACACTCTTTGAGTGTTCAATAATGTTGGTGCTCCTTTCTCTTCAGTCTGGTCATTCTGCATTTCTTTACTTCCATGAGCCCAGCCATTTAAGTCCTTCTTTTGGAATTCCTTTGCATCTTCATTTCCTGACTCCCTGAGTTCACCTTCAAGGCTCTACATCTTTTAGCTGTAGGTGGATAATCCAGATTACTATATAAATAAGCCAGGCTTTTCATTTTCTTCTGCCTCACTCATTCATTGTCAAACTGTTCTTTCATTCGAAAATTCCTTGGTCTAATGAAATACTAGATGCTGGTAATTTCCAAAGGGAGGTTGGATTAATGAACTTTCTTGCAGGCTGAATCTGATTTGTAATACTACGTACCATAATATCATCAAAATAAAATATACCATGATATTTCTTTATATTTGCCTCATACATTAATCAACACTCAACATTTGCTTTTATTTGTTTGTTTTTAAATGAGACAAGCATGTTAAAATGTGTTCTTTGGACAGATTTTTGACCATTCTCTAAAGGAAAACATTATATGGAAAAAGCATTATGTATCTAGACCTCATGCAAAGTCTTTTTTAATGATATATAATATCAGAGACATTAAACTTATAATTTATTTTATTTTCAATTCACCTATAAACCAGCATTAAAAAAATATCAATTCATTGTGCAAGGAATGTTTCAGTAACTTAGTCTTTCATGGGGCTAATCACATGAGTGGTAGTAGGGAGTATATCTGAAAATTACTTCAATGTTAAAAAAAACCTCACAATTAGTACTACTACTACTAATATATCTATACACATGTTTGTGTGATCCCAGTTGACTAACAGGGTGAATTTATTAAAAATAAATAAATAAACAGCTGGATGGGAACTAAGATTTGAGTCTATGACCACAAAACCCAGCAGTAATAATTCTGCCACATGTGAATTGAATCTATAACCTTATTAGGATGGTATTCTAATCAAGTGCACTAATCAGATATAAACATAACTCTGAAAGGCATTTCAGTCTTTACATTAGATTCCCAATTCTCCCTAACAGAAGGAAGCAGAAATGCAGAGAACTGAAATCCAGATGTAATTTCTTTAACCTAATTAATAGTGTAGCCTTCTCCCATCCCTTCTCCCTGCCCTACCCTCTTACTAGGGGAATCTTTCATGGGATACAAGGATTTAGCCAAGTCAAGGAGTATGGCACCAAGTACAAAGAAACTACCATGAGGGGTAGTCTCACTTCAGTGCTCCCTGAGCTCTTTGCAAGCAGCTTTATGAGAGCTGGTCCCCTTCTGGAGACCATTCTGGGCACTGGCTTCCAAGACATTTAAATTATGAACCATGAACCATGTCAATAAGCCACTGGCAAATAACTAGAAGTTAATGGTATAGCAAAAGCTATCTTCATGTCAGGATCCTTATTTCTATCCTTAATTTATTAATTAGTAAGACTAATATAACCTGCACTTTTTGGGTTATTTTTCCAGTCTCATCCTTCACTGACTTCTAAGGAGCATTGATATCATACAATAGTTTATGATCTATAGTTATAATGTCCCTTGGTTCCCTATTTACTCGTTCCTCTATGCATTCTTCATACCTATGCTGAGGCATGACACTGCTTCAAAGATCCACAATACCTAATTATTGCTAGTATTTTGAAAATAAGAGGAACTTACATATCCTAGATAGCAACAATAATATATAGATGGAGAGAGACAAAAGCTGATGTTCCCCTCTCAGTCAATGCTTTAAAGCATAAAGAAGGTCCCAGAATTACAGGATAATTGAAAAGGACTCCAGGAGCTATCTAATCCCACCCATCACTGAACTAAAATCTCTAATAAGTGGTCATCCAGACTTTGTGTGAAGACCTCTGGTGTCTGCAAATCCACTACCACCAGGGGCAGTTCATTACACTTTTAGACAACTGTAATTACAAGGGGGGTTTTCCCCTCTTATATCAAGCCAAAAGTTGCCCATCTGCAATTTCCACACATTGTTCTGAGTCCTTTCCTCTGGGGCCAAGCAGGACAAGTTTCATCCGTCTTCTACCCAAGTGCTTAAATACTTGAAAATATCTGTCATGTCTCCAGGGTATTCTCTTCCCCAGGCTAAATATTCCCACTTCCTTCAACTGATTATGGTATTCTGTGTTCTCCAGTCCTGTCACCATCTTGGTCGCAGAACCATGACAAGCTGGTCAGTTTCCTTTCAAAAAGATGTTACCCAAAACTAAACACAGTACTCCTGTTAAATTCTGGTCAGGGGCAGATTGTCATTCTGAACACATCATGCCTCTGTTAATGCAGCCTTATATGACATTGTCTTTTTGACTTCCATGTCACACTGTTGATTCATTGAGTGCACAGTTCACTAAAATTCTCCAGGTCTTTTTCACACAAGCTGCTTTCTAGTCACATTTTCTCTGCTTATATTTATGAAGTTGATTCTTTGAACTCAACTGAAGGGTATTACATTTGTCTCTACTGGGTTTAATCTCTGACCTAACAGAAATTCAACTCTTATTTTGCCAATTTGATAAGCTTGTCATCTATGCCTTTATCCAAGTCCCTTATGAAAATGTGGAACAGATCATAGCTAAGAGTACTTCCCCAGGAACATTCCACTGAAGACCTTCCTCCAGGTTGACATCAATACATGTATCACTACTCTTTAGTTCTGGTCACTCAACAATTTCTTAACTTACCCAACTATATTTTCGTTTAGCTTGTGCCTTCTCTGATTTTGTCCACAAGGATAACATGGCTTAGCAAAATTTTGGCATGAAGTGCCTATTCCATTCTCATGACCTAGGAACTTAATTCTAGTAACATTGTCTAAAAAAGAAATGTGATTAGTTTATCATAAGCCCTGCTGAATCTATTCTGGCTCTTAGTGATCAGTTTCCCTTTCTAATGATTATAAACCATCCCCTTTAATATGTTAAGGAATTTTTCCATGGATCAAAGTCAACTTTATTGACCTACAGCCAAAGGAATTCCCCTTCTTTTGAGAATCAGAACATCTTTTACTCATCTTTGGTCCTATATCTTCTCACCTAAGCTTCATGGTCCTTCCAAAAACTTTGATATTGGCTTTATGAAAAGCATACCCTAATGCCACAAATCCTTATTGAGTGAATCTGCCGTTTGTATCAGGCAGATGCTCCAACCACATGGTATCATTGTTTCTTTTGGAATTTTGTGAAGCCTGTCCCAGATGTTCATTTTTGGCAAATTTAATATAGCTTTCCGCAGTTAGAACAGCTTGGGAAACAATAGATACTTTCTGTCAAGTGGGACTCTTTCAGTGCTAAGAGTTGCATGGTTTACTTGATGAGGGAGTGGGGGGAGAAGGGGAATAGGAAATAGTTAGGGCCTATACAAATGACTCTATCATTCTACTAGATAACATTATGATATATGACAACCACTTCCACCATGTGCTATCTTTCTTGCCAAGTTGTGTTACCTCCTGCTGTCTGTTCAGCTGGGTTCAGACATTTAGTATTACAAAATGTAACTAGAAGCCAGTTTCAGCTTCAGGGGATCTATTGTAAATAGCAATTTTAAAAATACATTTAGAAAGCATAAAAGACAAGAAAACTTACTCCCAGGGATAGATTTTGGCTTTCATCACTAATATACACATCACTCTCTTCCTATGAGTTTATAGAAGTTCTGCAAGCAGTACCTTTCCAAAAATATATTAATCATAATATGACTTTCTTTGAATTCAGCACTCTGTTCCTTTAAAATTAAATATTATTGATCAAGTTTTCTAAAAGTCCTAATTCTTTCTTTTCTTCTAATCTATCCCAGATGATCATTTAAAATGGCAAGGCACCTGTGACTACTTGAGCCAGAAAACCCCCAAAATCATGAAAGTCAAGGAGTTCAAATCTCTGAGTCTTTCTCAAGAACACCTGTTAATTTCCCAAGCTGTCAAGAACATGCCTGCCTGAAAAGCTACCAAGTAGATGAAAGGTCTCACATTAAAGAAACAATGAAAAAATGTATTGAATTCCATTGATTAAATGGTGGAGTTGGCGTATATGCCCAGGCAAGGCAACAGTATCACATACAGGACCATCAGTCCCAAAATGGTGCTGAGTTCTTGTAGCAAATGCTCAAAAATATAGAGAAAAATCCAAAATTTAATGTCTTTGTCTTTCATCATTGAGCCCAGGACTCCCAAAGTGTTCAGTCATACTTAGAGTGCTCATGGTGATATCAACCCATTCATGAGTTCTCTAGCCATTTGAGGAAATACTTTTGAAAAGAAACAGGTTGTTCCTAAACTATAAGAGGAAAGTGGAAAAAATACCAAAAGAAATTTTTAAAAAGCCCAATAGCACAGGAGTAATTATGACTAACATAAAAATGAAAATTAACAACTTAAAAAAGAATTAAATATTACTATCCTTTCACTTTCTAGAATAGAAATCTGTTTCTTAGTTGAAGCTGGCTTTTTACTTCAAAATAAGCGTGAGCCGTGGAAATGTTTTGATTGCTATTTAACTACAATTATTCCATTCCAAATCTTGATTTAAGAGCTTAATGTCTTTTGGGAGTGTTAGGCCCATAAGTAAGATGCTAAAAGCCATTCCTTCATGTATCCTTCTGGTAAGCACGATTAAGCTCAACCCCAGTATGAAGTTCAACTGATGTCACATTTAGGCATGGTTGTTGAACCAAATGAGTTTCATATGCACTGTTACAAGACTCAAGAAAAGAATTTTATAGCTATTCATGAATATTCTGAAGAGAAGACTGATGGTTTCAGTTTGGGCTTCAAATTACAACTATCCATCATGTTCACTATCTCTTCAGCTTACAAATTAGACAAGTTTGTCATCTTGTCTTTTATTCAAGTCATTAATGAAAAGGTTGAACAGCATAGGACAGGTTTCTGGGGGTTTTCACTAGGTACTTTTCATCCAAGCTGACGAGGAGCCATTCATGTCTATTGATTGAGTCTGATAATTCAGCCAGTTCTGAATTCACCTTATCTGTCATCCATCAGCTCATATTCCATCCTCTTGTTTATGTGAAGACAAGAAGCTTAGTGAAATGCTTTGCTGAAATCTAAGTATACTGTGTCTACAACATTCCCCTGATATACCCGTCCAGCTACCCTGTAAGGTAGAAAAGGAAGAAAAAGTTAATCTAGCATCACTTCTTTTTAATGAAGCCACACTGACTTTTAGTGATCGTTGCATAAGAATGACCCTTTGTAAACATGCCCGGAATGGATGTCAAGCTTGATTGTGTATAACTTGCAGACTATACCCTCTTTCCTTTTTAAAAACTAGGACAAGATTTGTTCTGTAGTTCTACAGCACTTCTCCCATTATCCACAAAGAATATAAGTTCGTAGGTGGAAGGGCTTACTTTGATGTTCTATACATATTTAAATATAAATTGATTGAACTTGAGTTCATCTCAATGGGATCCTAAACAAGAGTTCCTCTTCACAGAACTATTTCTTCAGATCATTTTTTCCAGAGCCATCCTGGTGTTTTCACCCTGGGTACTCTACTTGGAGAATCCTAGCAGTCCCTCTCCCAGTTCCCATTCGTTTAATTGTGATTGGGACTACTCACAGGAGAGTCCCAAAACTTCCATGGTTGTTATAAGATGCATCCTCTGTATAATTTTCAAATTACTGAAAAATTGAAAAATATTTTACTGTTTTAGTCCCAGTACCAATGAGGAGTCCTTAGTCTAATCTTAAAAAAAATTTTTAGTCCCTTTCTTACTTATTCACAATGTTCAATTATACAAAACAGCTTGATCCCCACTCCACTCACACACATTATAGGGGAGTTCACTGTTTTCCCAGAAAGAAGGACAACTTCTTTGATACATTCCCTTTTGATGTCCATATCATGGAACATTATGATTACTTGACAGCTTGACGCACTAGACTGATGATAAGGGTGATGGTGGAGAATGTTATCGTAGCATGATTAATCCAAGTAACTATGGCTATGTCTATATGGTACAACATAAAATGGAGATTTGGGGCATTTCTATTTATTTGATCTAAACATAAACTTCTAATTAAATGATCATGACCAGAAATCTAATCCCTATTAGAGTACGCTCTTTCTGGGATAACTGGAAAGACAAGGTAAAATGTTGTGTCCTCACAAAGAAGAAAAAAAAATTGCTTATCAAAGAAATCAATAAAAAGGTTTCCAAGCCAAAAGTCATGGAAGTCAGGAAGACTTTAAATGACCTAAATCTACTTGATTTCATTAAAGAGCAATAGACATCAGCTGACTATACTTATGATACACCTATGTCAAAATGCTCTGAATAACGTTTTTTTTTTAATCTGATGCTGATTTAATTAGGTTGATATTTTGGTCTATGTGGTCTTATTGACTATATTGTCCAGATTAAATGAATAAATCATTTCCAGATTTCCACTTCCCTTTTTCTGTGCAGATGCAGTCACAACAAATTCTTATTTTATCTCTGCATCAGATGCTAGATGTGCTGAAGAGAAAGACAGAGTAGGAAAACTTGGAAAATTCCACCTTCTCTTTAGCTCCACCTAGTGTCAAAGAGAAGAAAAACCTTTTTCCACTTTTCAAAGTCCAAAACAAAACTAATTTCAGTTTAGTTAAGTTGAAACTAAGGTCTTATATAATTTAAAGCATACATCCCTAGGCAAATAGATGTCTTAACTTTAAAAAAGGCAAATCTCAAGTCAAATAATTATAGCTTGTTTCATTGATCCATGGAATTTTTTTGTTTGGAGTTTCTGCTAGATCTGCTTTTGGCAAAACGAATTAAATTCTTAGACTGAAAAAAGCTTCACATTTCTACACATACACATCTGTAAGGAAAAACTTAACTATTTCAAAAAAGTAGTGAGTCATTGCCCTTAAGGAATTAGAAATCCATATAAACACATTGCCATAAAAATTTGAAAAATATTTAAGGAAAAAATTCCTAAATGAATAGTTGTGATAATTCATGACTGATGATGTTGGGTTTTTATTTCTTCTCCTGTAGGGATTAAGAGGAGTTGATGGATTTCCAGGAAATGATGGCTATAAAGGACCACCGGTAATATATCTTTACCACAAGTATCAATAAATTATATTCATCTTTGATCTAATTATTTAAATTCATTTTTCTTGTGTTTGGTTAGAATTTGAGAAGCATTTTTGCTTCATAACTAGAAAGGGGGACTTGACACTAGAAATATTTTATTCAAATCACAACTCTGGCACTGTGTGACCCTGGACAAATCATTTAACTTCTTGGTACTCCAAACCAGCTGGTTGCACATGTAGTCAGCAACCAAAATAAAAGGTAATTGGGAAATATTAAAAAAGTAAATAAAATAGAATAAAATATGGAAAACATTACATTTTAGAGCTAAGTCCAAGGGAGGAGAGAGCACTCTCTCCTCCCTCTTTCTACCTGTTTGACACAGCTGTTCTAGGAAACTCTTTAAGACTCTAAGTGGCAAAAATGGTACCAGCCTGCACTGATAAAGTTTCCTTATCCATCCCTGTATCAATTAAATCACAGTGTCAGTTTCTATCCCTTATCCCTGTGATTAGAATATAGTCCTATCAGTTGCCTCCTTTCCTAAATATTGTAAATCTGAAAATTCATCTTTGATTGGATGAGTAAAACAGCATTCAGCCCAGACATCATGAAAGTTTATACACAGAGGAAAATAACTGCCCATGCTGGTGGTTTCAGCAGGGACTATGAATAGTGATTATAACCCCCTCCACATTTCTTTTCAGAATACCCTTAGATAGGAAAATTTCCTCCACTGCTCTTACTAGCTTGCTGGTGCTCGGTATAGGGACTGGGGAAAGAAATGGTTTGCACCCAGAAATTATCTCCTGATCATAAAATAGAATGAGGAAGAGAGACAGAACTAACATTGAGAACTGAAGCAAAGAATTGACATCGATAACTATGATGAAAGAAAGCTAATTCTTACTTGGGTGTATAGTGACAGAGGAACCTAAAACCCTGAGTTAGGGGTATAATAAAAGAAGTATGCCTTTAAGGTGCATTATATACTTTATTTGTCCACTATGGAGCACATACGACAGCTGGAATTACAAAATGATAAAGAATCAGGCAACCTCTGGAATAGTTAGTGGAGCATGGTCAAAGAATTTATGTAGGTCTTGACCAAAAGATAATGATGAGAAGAAACACAAATTCCTTTGCAGGAATTTGAGGGATCTAAGTACTAAAGAGAAAAAACAGGCAGAGAAGTAAAATTAGAAAAGATAAAGAAAATAAACATTGTTGACTTGAGATTGAATTTGGATACTATGGAATTACTTCCTTAGACACATAACAGTGAGAGTGTCATGACATGTCCCATTCATTGATATTTTAATCAACACACTTAGGAATGACTGCACAGAGAAATCGTGCCCTATTTAAATAATCCTAAAGTTCAGCTTTGTTCTTTGAAAGTATGTTTCCAAAAGTTTTTCCTCTAAATAAACAATTCTCTCTTTTGCCATCTTTAGGGAGACATAGGTGACCGAGGTCCCCCTGGGGCACCTTCATATTCGCCCCATCCCTCTCTGATAAAAGGTATGTATATCATCTCTGCTAGTTTTGTTCCTTATAAAAAGGAGTAAGACAACTGAGCGTGGGAAAAAGAAAGACTTGTTAAGCGTTTTCATAAATGAGCTTCTAGCGGACTAAGTGTTTAGGATTTTTTCCTTAGGAAAAAATGTAATGTATCTTCACAAAGAGATAAAAAAGAATTGACTCTTCAAATCCCCCTGCAATCTGGCTTCTATCTCCATTTCTTAACTGAAACTACTTTCTCCATTTTCTCTTAATTTGTTAAATCCAATTAGCTTTCTCAGTCTTCATTGTCCTTGACTTCTCTGCAGTGTTTGATGCTCTCCCACGACCTCTGTGATATGGCGGTCTCTTGCTTCTCTTCCCACCTCTCCAATGGCTCCTCTGTCTTCTTTGTCTGGATCACCATCATTCTCTGCCTCATTAAATGTGGGGCTTTCTCAAAGCTCTGTCTTAGGCCTTCTGTTTTCTTTCTATAATACATCTGAATTATGGTCTCATATTAACAACTGCCTGATGAATTTCTCCACATGGATATGTTGTAGATATCACTCTCCATACATAAAAAATAGAACTCATCTCTTTTCCAAACTTCCCCATTTTTGTTGATTCTAATTTTTCAGGTTCACAACTTTGGAGTCAATCTTCTCTCTCCCTCACTCTCATATTCAATTAGTTATTTGGTCTCGTTGATTATACTTCCATAACATCTCTTCCCTCTGTCCCCTTCTCTTTATTCACACCATCTTTGCCCTCATTCAGACCATAATCAGTTCTGATCTAAATTACTACAGTAGCCTCTTAGCTGGTCACTCAGCCTACAGTCTCTCCCTCTTCCAAGTTATCTTCCATACAGCTCTCCTGAGATACAGTCCCACATCTTCCAACTGCCTTTTGGACATCTTGAATTAAATATCTCATAGGTATTTCAAATTTGGGCAGCTGGATGATGCAGTGAATAGAGAGCTCCAGGCCTGGAGTCAGGAAGAGTTCAAATCTGGCCTCAAATATTTGCTAGTTGTGTATGTAACCCTACTGGCCTCAGTTTCCTCATCTATAAAATGAGATGGGGAAGAAAATGGCACACCACTCTAATATCTTCACAAAGAAAACCTCTAATGGGGTCATGAAGAGTCAGGCACACCTGTAAACAATGGTTGTCACAACCAAAAACTCAAATTCAGCATTTCCAAAATAGAACTCGTTATTTTCCCCATAAGCTCACCCCTCTGTCTACCTCCATCCTCCGTCACTATCGAGGGTCCACCATCCTCACAACCTCATCACGCCACCTCTCACTCTAAGCATCCAATATGCGTATTTTTTTCACTTCTTCCTTCACGACATTTCTCAGACCTCTCCCCTTTATTCCATTCCACCACACAGTCACCCCCTAAGATAAGCTTTCATTCATTACTTCTCACCTAGACTAGTGCAATAATTGCCTGGTTGGTGTCTTTGCCTCAACTACTTCATGCACTCAGTAGCCAGAGAAATTTTCCCAAATCAAAGAACTGATCAAGTGTCTCCACCCTCCATTCAATAAATTCCAGATGTTCCCTATTACCTTCAAGGTCAAATATAAAGTCTTCTGTCATCTAAAGTCCTTCACTTTTGTCCCCTTGCTACCTTTCCTGTCTTCTTATACTTCCCTCTACAAATTACAGCCCAGCTACACTAGCCCAATTACTACTTCTCATCCATGACACTTCATCGCCCTTGTTGCCTTTGTGTCTGCTTCTTTTGTCAAGAATGTTTTCCCTCCTCACCTCTATATCTTAGTTTGCCTTTCTTCCTTCAAAGTCACATCTTACCATCAGCAGGGGACCTTTTGGGGTCTCCTTTCCCTTCCACCTCTCATCCTTAATTCTGCCAGGGCCTTCCTTCTGAAATTACCTCTCAGTTACTCTGTGTGTATCTTACATGTACCTTATTATTTGTGTGTTGACTTTTCCATTGGAAGGTTAGCTCCTTCAGGGCAAGAACCAGTTGTGCCCTTCTAAGCATCACCCATGTTTAGTGCTGTCTGGCACATAGTAAACACTTAAATGTTGGATAACTGACTGTCAGCTGTACACTATACTTCTATTATTTTTTTCAGAATTGCCTTAGCTTTTTTAGAAGCCACATTATCTTAAACTTTTGATGAACTTCCTAATCTTTTCTTTTCATGAAATAATGTCAACCTTAAGACTTACTTTGAAGTCAGAGGACCTCAGTTCAAATTTCAGCCCTTCCATCATCTGTGTGATTATGTACAAATCTCTTTAAAAACCCCCAAAAGCTGTAAATCACAATGATCCTTTGATTCAGTGTCCCCCTATCTTGTTCTTGTACCATTGGTCTTTTGACCCTAAAGATAGATTATCTCTTTTGTTTTAAATTTCATCTTGTTAGCTTCATCCCTGAATTTCTGCTACTAAAATCATTTTGAATCTGGATGGTGTAGTCTATAGGATTAACTTTCCCTCTTTTATGCAGATTTCATCAGCATTCTTTACATTTTAGCTAATCATTAATGAAAATGTGTAATGATGCTCAGAACAGAACTCCACTATAGGGCGATTGACAGTAAGTGGCTAATTAGACATAGATTTAGAACTCAGTGGGACCTAGAGATAATCTGGTCCTGCTGTCTCATTTTACAAGTTAAGAAACTGACACTGAGTCCTCCATTAATCAATACTCTTTGGCTATAGTTCAACTTATAATTTCACCTCTCCCAGAGGCTATCAAGGAAGATATGGAAACCAAAATATACTAAGCATACCTTATTCTCTTAATCTACTAAGTTTATATCATGAAAAGGAAATTAAATTATTTCAACATTACTTCTTTGGTTTTAAAAAAGGCTTCTTAAATCTTAGTTGTCATATTTATCTTGTAGACTTTTGCAATGGATTTCTTTTTTTTTCAAATGTTTGTTAATGACATAGTGTATATTTTCCTAAAATATTCCATTACTCTTAATTTTGTAAGAACAAAATGTGAACAATACCTACTTTTTTTCCCCAATACATATATTGTATCTTTATTAGGTGGAAGAGTGTTTTCTGAAACAATGAATTGGC
>JAQQSK010009991.1:0-12855 GCA_028658325.1 Potorous gilbertii | reverse complement strand
GGCAGATGAGATGATCTGAAAGGAGGAACCAGATGTCAGGAAAAATGCAAATAAACATATAAAAGAGATGATTAATGAACTATACAAATATATAGGATTATTATTTTTATTTTATCATAGGATTATAGATTTAGAAAGAGCAAGAACACTGGAAGGCCATCTGGTCCAAACTTCTCATTTTCCAGTGAGTAAACCGAGGCAAACAGAGATTGGTGACTTGTCTAAGGTTATGCAGGTGGCACATAGACATATAGCATTTGGCACCAGGTTGTCAGTCTCCAAATTCAGGACGTGTTCCCCAGCACCAATCTGGCTATCTTAATTCTAGGAGTTATTTCTCCATTTATTCTTGGGGATCCATTGCTATCTCATTCATTGAATACAATACAATCTCACCTTTATAGTATATTTTCCGTTGATGTATATGATGAAAAATGTATGTCATCACCTTTGGAATGGCTGCCATGCCCCACCCCAACCTGGAAAACTCTACGCACACACACACTACACATTTCCCTTTTAGTTTCCTCCAACTTCCTTCAAGACTCAGCTGTCAAATCTCATCTTCTGCAGACAGCCTTTCCCAGTCCTCTCAGCTGCTAGTGCCTTCCCTTCTCAAATCACCTTACATTTTACACACATACACACATATGTTATTTTCATGTTATCTCCCCCCATTAGAATGTAAACTCCTTTAAGGCAGGTATTATTTTTGCCTTTCTTTGTATTCCACTCCCTAGTGCAGGATCTGACAAAAAAAGTGATCACCTAAATGTTTGTTGACTGACTATAATAGCTCTCATTTATATAGGACCTTCATGCTTGCAAAGTATTTTACAAATATTCTCTTTTATTGAGTCTTACAACAACCCTGGGAAGAAGGTGCTGTTTTTACCCCTATTTTAAAGATGAGGAAACTGAGTCAATCAGTGGATAAATTATTTGCTCGGGGTCACACAGCTCATAAGTCACAAGATGAAATATGAATCCTGGTCTTCTTGACTCCAGATCCTGTGTTCTACCCATTGAGTCACCTAGATTATTCGTGACTATGGGCATATTTCACCTTTAAATTACTTAGTCATACAAAGATATATCCATCTGATTGGCTAAAGCACATCCCTGGGAAATCTCTAGCCATCATGTATATCATAACCTTTGTCTTAGTTATCATTTTTCAAGAAACCAATAACCTTCTCAAGTAAAGACACGTTTTGTTTGTAGTGTATTGATTGAGGCAAGAGTTGGGGATAGACGTGGTCTCGCTATGTGTTTTCCTGACATCTGGTTCCTCCTTCCAGATCATCTCTTCCACCTCACCCATTCTTTCCCCTTCAATAAGACAACTTGACAAATTAATTGCCAATAATCCTCAGCATCCCACATGACTGTGGCTTTTTACATTTGGTCGTGTTATTTTTTTTAATGCAAACACTCATCACCAGGCCCTAAGATGATCGATATTATTGTTGTTGAACTTGGGATGAACTGCAAAGCTTGCCCGTGAGCCATGAAGAATGAGGACACTCAGAGTAAGACAACACTTGCAGTTGTAGACACAATCCCTTATCTGCCACTTTGTGACCAGAAGCTGGTAAATCAAGTCACTTCTCTGAGCCTCAGTTTTATCATCTGTCAAATGAGTTTGTAATACCTACTTTACCAACCTCACAAGATTGGAAAATGCCTTGGAGATATGCAGAGAAGATGTAAAGTAATCTTAAGAGATGGTAACGCTAGCAGTCAGGTGGTACCATGGACAGATGCTAGTCCTAGAGTCAGGAAGACCTGAGTTCAGATCTGAACTCTGACACTTACTAGTGACCTTGGGCAAGTCACTTAGCTGCTATTTGTCTCAGTTTCTTCATCTGTTAAAAGGGGATAATTATAGAATCTATCTGTTAAGGTTGCTGTAAGGATAAAATAAGAAATACTGTGAAGTACTTTGCAAATTCTGAAGCAGAATATCAATGCTAAATATTAATATTACTGCTACAGAGTTTCATTTGCATGAATTAGAGTCAGGCGCTGTGGAAATCTTCATGTCATCTGCAAATGTGCTAAACGTGACAAGTGTACCTGTGTGTGTCAATGGTAGCACTCTGCTAGGGACCTCCTCTCACATTTACATAGCACTGATATATCGTAGACCTAGAATATGATACATCTTCCTACTCTAATCCTAAATGCCTCTGACTTGTCCAAGGTCATACAGGTATTAAGTAGAGGGAGGGGGCTCTTAATCCAGACCTTCTAATTACAGATTTGTAGCTCTTTCCTTGATCCATTAATGGCTATTGGAGTTTCATCCATCCCCCAGTTCTAGAACCATCTAAAATGCCCTATCACTTGGCTTCCATGTTTCTGTCCTGTCCACAAAAATACCATGTGAGTGTTCTAAAATGCTTTGCTAACATCTAGGCCAACTTGATCCACAGCTTTCCCCCATCTATCAGTCTAGTAACCCTGGTAAAAAGGAAATGAGGTTAGTATGGCATGATCTGTTCTTGGTGGAGCTGTGTTGGCCCTTTGTAGTCACTTCATCTCTTTCTAAATGATGTCTTCATCCTAATCAGTCAGTCACAGTCTCAACATTACCCTGTCTACCCTCCCTTACATTTTTAAGTCATGAAGCAGCCTCTTGCCTGGTGGAAAGTGAGCAGAATTTTGAGAAAGAAGCCCTGGACTCAGATACAGCCTTTGATACTTAGTACCTGAAACCTTAGACAAGTCCCTTGACCATCCTGAGCCTCAGTTTGCTGATCTGAAGAATGCAGGGTACTAGGCTAGATCTTTTAAGATCTCCTCAAGTTCTAAATCTATATATGATGATTTTCTGGAACTTTCAATACATGAAGACACTGAAGCCACAGGGGAACCTGGATCCCAAGGATTGCTTCCTCTCCCATACCTATCATTTTGTGTGCCTGAGTTCTCAAGAAGGAAAGAGAAACAGGGACCTGAGGGCTCCTCCTGGCTCTAGATCAGGCAAACAGTCAAATCCTTGGAAAGCATTCTGATATAGAGATAGCCTTGATCAAACCTTGCTTCATTAGCTATTAAGGAATACTGGCTCTGAAATCAGAGGGTCTCGTGTTACTTTGGGAAAGTCATTTAACCTGGGCTCTGGTTTTCTCATCTCTAAAATGGAAATAGTAATGTCCAAATAAACACAGGGTAAGCTGCAAGTAGAATAGAGAGACTGGCCATCGAGG
This sequence comes from Potorous gilbertii, assembly GCA_028658325.1. Classification (NCBI taxonomy): domain Eukaryota; kingdom Metazoa; phylum Chordata; class Mammalia; order Diprotodontia; family Potoroidae; genus Potorous; species Potorous gilbertii. The sequence continues at coordinate 9,640 of JAQQSK010009991.1, read as the reverse complement.
GGCCAGTCTTTGGAGGGTGCTCAGATTTGCCTTTGGAGATAGGTTACTCAGAATACGTGCAGAATATATTCCCTGCCTGGTTCCAATCTAACATGTGGAACATGAGAAGCCTGTTTCTAACCATGCATGACTTAAGAGGTGGGGAGAATTGATTACTCAGGAAGAGCTGAGGCAGAACTGAGTTTGCATACAAAAAGGACAATACACTGCCAACCACTGTCTCTGTTTTTTTCTTCCTATCTGTAAGCAAGGAAAGAATTGCCATGAACTGCTGACTGGGGGAAGAGTGGTTGTCGATATGTGTCTGGGAGAATGTCTCTGTTTTTCTGGTATTTATTCTTTCCCAATTTCAGATAAATGAGTATTCTAAGAAGGTAACGTATAGATGACCATGGGAGTTCAGGGTGGCAGGGGTACCATCAATCAATCAATATTTATTAACATGTACTATCCTCCAGGCACTGTGCTAAGTGCTAAAGATACAGAAAAAGGCAAAAGTTAGTCCTTGCCCTGAAAGAGCTTATGATGAAAAGTTCTATTGATGAGTGGAGACAGCAGCGGTAGGCACTGGAGCAGTATTGATTTTCAACAAAAGGCGCACTTTTTTATAGAAAGATGTGGAAAAGACAGTTACCCAAGGACACTCGTGACAGTAAGGATCATGACCCCTTGTGACAGAGAGACCTGCTGGCTACAGACTTGAGAAACGTACTGATCCTTAGATATATCCAATTTCCCAAGGACTCCATAAAGAGGGAAGAAGACTTTCAGGGACAGGAGATGATAGCTACATTACTACAATGGTACTTTACCTTTGAGTTTGCTCCTTACAGACCCTGTTTGTGCAAGGACGGGGTGCACACTGGTAATGGAGAAGGGGTTGCTTTTTATGGCAACTGTTACTGCTAATACTTTCTTTGTAACTTTTTTTCCTAAGACTAAATGGAATTCAAATGACTGTGATTGATAGCAGGCAACACATTGGTGGGGGCTTGGAAACTACAGCACTAGTGACCCCAAATCCTGAAAGTTACTCCCAGAACACTGAGGGGGAATCAGTCATCACTGCCCTCTGGGAACTGAATCTGCTAGAAATCAGTTCAGGGAGCGGGCAAACTCATAAATTGCTAGATAGATATGACTTCTCATTTATTTTTCAGGGTTTGTTAGCCTGAAAGGCAGTGGCCTTTTTAGTGGAACGTCTCAGCAGGCAGCCAGATGGATTTTCAAAGCAGGTGCCCCACCAATGGATGAAATTTCACCTCAGAACAGACCAGGGCTTGCTGTGGGAGTTGCAAAAATCAAGAAAGGGTATCTCTGAATGCTTGATGTACTTCTCCCGCCTACAGCCTTCATTGCTGCCAGTAGCCAGAGCATCACCTGATCCTGGGTTTGACAATAACAATAAAGTAAAGGCAACATGCCTTAGTGAACAGAAAGCTAGCCTCTGAGCCAGGGAGATCTGAGTTCAAGTCTTGTCTCCACCTAGCTGTGTGACTTTGGATAAGTCACATAACCCCTCAAAGCCCCAAGGGAAGATGCAGATCAGTTCTTACTCTGCAGTAATAGTAGAAATCCTCACCAGTAGCTCCCTACCCCAGTGAAATCACAAGTCTCATAAAAAATATTTCTAAATCATATACTATTTCACATTCACATACCATTTCAGTCTCACAAAGCCTTTCAGATAAAATGACTCATCTGAGTGTCACAATAACTCTATGGAAGAAGGTAATGCAATTATCATTATTTTCCATTTTACAGATGAGGAAACTGAGAACAGAGAGAAGTCCTGGTTGTCCAAGGTCACCCCACTAGAAAGGGGCAGAGGCGGGCTGGAGCAACCTGACTCCGAGCCCAGTGCTTCTTCTTCCATGAGGAGAGGAAAACAATTAAAAAGTAAAAAACCCCAGATTCTGCTCCAAAGGCTGGATTTACTTCCTTCTCCCTGGGATGGCAGATTTGATCCGAACAGCATGGCGAATGCCAACCAAAGGACAAAATTGGGACCCTATAGCTCAGGCTGACAGAAAACTCAGTGGTCATTCCTTTGGGGAAAGGAAAATCATCGTAGACCATAAAGAGCTTCCCAAGGGGACTGAGGAAATGAAGCGTTAAAGGGTGGAGGAGGAGAAAGAAAAGACTCAGCAAAAATGGAAGCCTCTCAGACATTGTGTTTTCCTACCTATTGCCTCATTTTAGCTTCACAACTCTGTGAGATAAACAAGGCAGGAATTACTGTCCTTATTTTGCAGACAGTGAAGGAGCACCCAGAAGATTCAGGTTCAAGTCCTGCCCACAATACATACTATCTGTTCCACCAGAACAATCACTCCACCAGGCCTATATTGTTCCGTTGGATCCTCACAACAATGCAGGGAGGTGAGTGATTTTATCATCCCCATTTTAGAGTTGAAGTAGCTGAGAATATAGAGGTTAAGTGACTTGCCCAGGGTCAAACAGTTAATCAATGTCTGACGTCAAATTTGAACCGACTCCATGTCTAACCACTGCACTGCCTAGCTGATCAGATTGGATTGGAAAAGGTTGGTCTAGGTTGTAGGATCATAGGACCATAGATCTGGAGCTGAAATGGACCCAGAGGCCAGAGATGAGGAGACCAAAGCAGAGAGAGAGTGCTGTCTCTAATGTCGTCCCTCCTAACGCCAAATAACGGGATTCTATGACTGTCTTCTCTCTCTCAAGGGGTAGAGGACAGGGTTGGACATCCAGGGGAGTCAGGAAAGTCTAGCTGATAAATTGATGGAACTTGGCCGTTAATGACCCCTGCATCCTCCATCCATCGAATAGCAGGGGCCTGACCTTGGTTGTCCAGATAATGGTTTCAATTCTCTGCTTCCCACTGGCTGTATGGACAGGAGAGCTAACCCTGCTATAACCCAGGCTGAATACTCTGGCGCCAGCCTCTAATGAATGTCCTGATGCTAGAGGGGAGGGGGAGGGGAAGTACCTTAATTGAGGGGGGCCTCCTGTGGTGCTCATCATGACACCAGCATGAATCTCCATAAGGAAAGTTTCTGAATCTTCCTATTGGCCCATTTATTAATATTAGCTCTTCTTCAGTGAATTCAACTCCTCCTTCTCAACACCATTTATTCTAGCAGTTGTTTGTTTAATGTGTGCAATTCAATTAAGACAGAGATGACTTTCCAATAAAAATTCCCAATAAGCCCTCCCCCAACACATACACCAGCCCCCACCACTCCATACCACCAGCTCTGGGAATATAATCAGGTTTAATTGCAGAAACCAGCTATATCAGCCAACTCATCTAGCAAAGGAAGCCTCTCCCACACCCAGGCAGGATGCTTGGAGGCCAAGCAGGGGATCTTACTGTCAGGGGAGCAAAGGGGTCACCAAAGACAAAGTTCTACTTTTCAACTCATCACCCTCTCTTCTAGCAAAGTCAGTCGCTCTCTTCGGAGCCTCTAGAGAGACTGAGAACAACCAATCACCACCATCTTTCCCTATGTAGGACACCATAGGCTTCACACCTACAGCATTGCTACCCTTCTTCCCTTGGACAATATACTCATTCTGTCTATGTACCTTTGCCCCTGACCCTGGAGTGTTTTCCTAACTCTTCTCCACCTATCTAAATTCTCTTTATTCTTAATCTAGAGACACAAGTAATGATGGAATGGTGAAGGATACAGAAAGAAAATGATGAAAACATGAGCCCTGGATTAAGCTTGGTGGTACTAGTGCTAGATCTGGCGTCATGAATTCTGTCCTGAGTTCAAATCTGCCCTCAGATATTTACTAGATCTGTGACCTTGGGCAAATAATAAAATCTCTGTCTCAAATTCCTCAAATTAAAAAATAGGGACAATAATGGCCACATACCACTCAGAGTTGCAAAGATCAAATGATATGCCATCTGTGAAGTTTTGTCAATTTTAAAGTACTGTAATAGATAATAGCTATGATTATTATTAAGCTGAATCAAATAGGACTCAGTGACTAAGCTGTATATCCATAGGTCACTTGCATGTATAGACTGAGCCCTCCGAGGTCTCTATCATTATACTAAAGTAGCGCTGAAATTTAATGAGCCCATAGTGTGTGGGTTTTGCACAAGTCATCCCAGAGTAGGATACTAGAGCAAAGTAAACAGAAAAATCCAAGATCTCAAATGAATAACTTTTGGAGAGGAAATCCCTAAGCCATTGGGAGAAGCGTAGGAGGTGGGAATGGGTGAACTCCAGGGAGCTTTCCATTGAGGGACAAATCTGACCCAAGGGATCCATGTTCCTCAGACAAGTTTTGAGAGTGGGTTACTGTCCCCTGGAGGCTTTGAATCTTCAACATAGCACATGCATCTTAATACAAAGTAAATACCTATGTGCTATGGCATGTTATTCAGGCCTGAGATCTCAAAGAACAGATACAAAGCCTCAAATTCATAACCTGGAGTTCGTGGTCCCTTAAAGGATCTGTGGAAATATTTCAAGAAATCAGTGAATTTGGATGGGAAAGAATTATACTTTATTTTCACCAACCCCTAATTGGAATTTAGCATTTCTTCCAATTATTTAAAACATTATTCTGAGGAGTCCACAGGCTTCATGAAATTGCCAAGGGCTCCATCAGAGAGAGAGAGAGAGAGAGAGAGAGAGAGAGAGAGAGAGAGAGAGGACGGAAGGGAGAGATTAAGAAACCATGATTAAACTACGACACTTATTGATTTAAAAAACACTCACCAATACCATATGAGTACAATGGGATGTGTGCATTTCATCTACACACTGGCCAGTCTGTATCCAGATCTGGCTCTGTGCAAAGCAGTCATACAAAGAACCATTCCTAGGAAGTCAACTTTACCCAAAAAGTAGTAGACCAAGTGGCCTATAATTGTTAGGTGCTAGGCTATTCTACACTGAAGGTAAACAAAGGGAAACGAAACCTTCTGCAATTATAGACCATAATTGCCTTTGAAAATATCAATCATATGTAGGTCAGTTAAGGCTAAAATCAGTTTGGTAGAATGTGCTTGAGTCAGAACCTGCACTAAAAGATATTTGTTAGTCACTCCAGCTGTCTCTATCTACATGTCTTCCCCTCTTCCCTCTGGGAAAGAGGTGCAATTTAGCCAACCAATGGTTTTATGGTCATATAAAAAGTGGGGAGTTCCTACTCTATGTATAAGACCCTAGACAAGTAATCCAACAATAAACATTTTTTAAGTGTCTACTATGTGCCAAGCACAATGAATACAATAAGAACTCTGAAATAACCCCATTCCTCAATAAGTTTGAATTCTCTAGGGAAAAAAACATGTATACATAAAAGTAGATAAAAGGTAACTTTGAGGGTTTAGGAGATAGTAGCCAGGTTGTCACTTCACCTACTTCTCACTCTGGGTCTGCCAGGAAGTGTCCTGAACCTCTTTCATTACGCTTTCATGGAGAAGGTGAATTCTAGGTACAATTTTGAAATCAATGTCAAAGAGAAACAGATAGAGATGGAATGGGAGAGCTATGTAGCACAGTGGACAGAGCGTGAGGCATGGAACCAGAAAGCTCTTAGTTCAAATCCAGCCTGACACTCACTAGTTATAAGTGAACAAGTCACCTAACCTCTATTTGCTCAGTTTCCTCATTTATAAAATGATGGTAGTGATAGTATCCATCCCCCAGGGTTATAATGAATCTTAAATGAGATAATTTTAAAATACTTAGTTGGCACACAGTAGGCACCATATAAATGTTGTTATTCTTTATTAGCATTACGTATCTGAAGCTGGATTTGAACTCCAATTTTCCTGCCTCCAAATCCAGTGCTCTATTCACTATAGCATGGAAGGAATACTAAGCTTGGAATCTAAAGAATTGGGCTCAATCTCACTATCATTTACTGCCTGTGTAATGATGAGCAAATCAGTTAACCTCTGAAGGGTCTCACTGGTAAAATGATAGGATTAGACTAGATGATCTCTAAGCTTTAAAGGGCATATCCTATGAGATGGCCCAAAACTGGAATGGGCCTCTGCTGCTGGTCTCCCCCCTCATTTGAATAAAGGCTAGATGACCATTGGTCAGGTCTGTTTTAGACAGAATAGTTGTGCCTAGAGGAGCTAGGACTAGAGAGTCCCTGAGATTCTTTGATATGACTCAGAGGTCATGGGCAACAGTGGCTTTGGGATGAGTAAAGAGTCCAGTTACCAGAACTAGAAATAAGATGTCTGGATGAGCCCTTGTTCGTGCTCCTGGCAGTTCAACTCAGCTCTGAATGTTAAAAAAAGAACTCTCCCTTACCCACAGAGATGAACTCATATCTGTGTAAACATACATAATGGCTTTCAGTGATTTGTAATAAAGCAGATTTAGAATTCAAGGGCACAAGTACTACTAAGTCATTTGGGGTCAGTTACTTTTACACAGAGAGAAATTCCATAAGTTGGTCCCAGATTGAGCCCAACACTAAGATCTAAGATTTACAGCTGGAAGGAGTTTAGTAGTCAAGTAGTGCTGTAGTCCTAGTTAAGTGACTTGTCCAAAGTTACCCAGGTGTTCAGTGCATCTGATGGCAGGTCCTCAGACTTCAGATCCAGGTTCTGCTAAAACACATTTTTTCCTTCAGACTAACACCTAACTCCAATCATAGACCAACTAAAGTCATGAATTGAATTCTAATCTTGGACACAGATTGACCTCAAAGCTGACCTCAGTTAACCATAGTCCTGGTTACAGAATAGTAATTAATCCTGGATACATACTGATCCCTCAGCCCTATCAAATATCTCATAGGATCATGAAATTTCAAGCTAGGAGAACTGAGAACAGATGGTAGCATTCTTTGAATGGCTATTAAATATATGTGTATACACACACATATAAATATCTATCTTATTGGAGGAAAGACTTTAAGGTGATGTTTTTCTCTACCAAATGAATTATTTTTTTATAGACAACAAGCAATATGTTCGATTTGATCTCATTTTCTCTATAAGATCTCATAGTCTCTATATCTTTAAGCTAATGTGTAAAGATAAATATGGTCTACTGGGAAAATATCACTTACAAAATCTCTCTGTTTCTTCTTAATACTCTCATCAAAGATGCCCTTAATGTGCAGATTTTTCTCACAAGCATTTTATATTGATGGGAAAGCAGGCATATGTTCAGTAGTTACTCATTTTCTATTGATTATACACATACACACACACACACACACACACACACACACACGTATTTTTTGTAGTAATAAAATCTAATCTAACTACTTTGTCCCATCTTTGTTTTCTTCAGTATCATCTCTATATTTTCCATAAGTACATTTGAGACTGTGATGTCCATACGTGGTGGTTCTGCTTCCCTTAATAGTAAAAAGTTTAATGTGCAGATCTTTTCCATCTTTTCTCTGTTTCTTGTTTTCCTTACATTTTCATCCTTGATAGACTCTGGATGAACTCTACTTACCTTGGTTTCTCACCAAGATTTCTTTAAACATTTTTTTTTGCTCCACTATTTTCACTATTTTATGAGATGTTGTCTCTCATAATATTCACTCATCCTGCTCTGCAAGAATTTCCAAAAAGTCTATATTCTTAACCAGTATTTAAATCTGCTATATCTTGCTGCTTGGCAACTAAGTCGAGTGTTTGCTGACTAAGGTGTTTTCAGGTTCCTTTGATCTCCTCATCATGGAACTGATTTACATCAGTTAAATTACTGTATGAAATTCTTGTCCTCAGTGCATGTGTCAGGATTTTGTAAGAGTATCTGAAATGGGATTTATTATCATTGTTGGGGTTTTTTTGGACCCACATGGATCATGCTGACATTTCTCTCCTGCCTCTTAATTATTACCACACAAAATCACAAAATGTTTCATATGCTGTTAGATATGGTCTATGCAGTGGTTGGTTTCGATTAACTTTTATTTTCTTTGTTCAAGGGAAGGGTAGGGAAGTCAAGGGAGATTATTCATATCTGAGCACCATGTAAAAACAAAAGGTATCCAGAGGACTCTTAAAAATATCACAATAAAAGTCTATGCCCATGCTGTACCTTAGAATGAGTGCTAGAACCAGAGTCAGATGAAACCTGGGCTGGAATAACTTCCTCCAGTGCTTCCTAGTTATATGGCCAAGGGCATATCATTTAACTTTTTTTAAGGCTAAATTTCCTCATCTGTAAAATGGACACAATAACAATATTGTATATAATATTCCTACTTTATTAGACCTTTCCTGGTCCAACCAGCTGTGAGTGCCTTGTCCTTCTCCGAAATTACCTGACATCTACTTTGTATATGTTTATGTTGCTTTCTCTCATAGAATCTGAGTGATTAGAACAGTTAAAGCACTTCACAAATGCTGACTGATGATTGTGAGGGAAAAAAATGAAATAATATATATAAAGTGTCAAAAGTCACATACTTGTCAGCTGTTATTTTCATCATTATAGTAAATGCCAGAAGCAGGACTCAAACACCAGTCTCATAAATCTAGATAAAGAATTTATTACATACTAATTTGCAGCAGAACACCAACTCATTTCAGGGAATATTGAGGTCCCCAGAAGAAGAACAATGGCATCCAAGAGCCAGCACTAGACGAGCGAACATCTTCTCCTCAAATCTCTCACAACCAGGCAGCTGGCTCAGCAAGCCAGGCAAATTCCAAAAACCCTCCCAGCTCAGAAAAACACTCTTGAGTAAGCAAAATCCATAGGGTTCCTTTCTGCCTGCCTAGAGGAAACACCTGCAGCTTTGGGCTACATTCTACCCCTCCTAACCCTTAGATTGTGTTCCAATTGGGGAATGGCTAGATCCGGAATTAGGGACGTGGGTAAACTAAGCCAGAACAGCAAGGGGGAAAAGAGCACCACAACATGGGTAAAGAGCATGGTATTTTGAGTCAGAGGGCATGAGCTCAAATTCAAGTGCTGTGTGACCTTTGGAAATTAGTTTTAACCCCTCTGAGCCTCAGTTTCCTTATTTGTAAAATGAGAGAATTGGACTAGATCTAGAAGAGTTGATAATTCAGGCCTTTTAACCCCAAAGTCAGTTCTCTCCATTCCTTCTTTAGGGCTGTACTTCTTTCTTCTCCCAAAGGCCTGTAGGATAGAATTCCCCACAATCCCTTTAGTACAGGGCTCTTGGCTCTCCCCTACCTTGAGGTAATCAAACGCAGACAGTGTCTATCTCAATAAGCAGGACCCGGTGCTAGTGACTGCAGAAACCACATCTCATAAAGCCAGTATAGCAGAGCCCATGCAGGTATGTGCCTGGACTTGGACAAGGATGATTCAAGGATTCATCCTAGGCAAGGTTTCATAGTTGTGTTCTTCCCTTACCCAACCCTCCTTCCAAGGAAAGACAAAGAGAATTCTTGAAAAAGCCCATTTTTCTTCATTGTTGTGTGCCCATGAGCATTATAATGTCTACCATTCACCCTAGGCTTGGATATTTCACTGAAACACTTGACTTAACACAAAATAAATGCCTATGGGCTGTGGAGAGCAGCATTTCCAAGCATGAAAAATATGTACATTTATAAAAAGTTAAAATTATCCCACATTGAGTGTCCCTGTGTTTATGTCCTAAGCAGCTGCCCACCTTCAGAGATATAGAGCTGGAAAGGACCTTAGGGGTCATTCAGTCCAACCCCCTC
>JAQQSK010009990.1:0-12855 GCA_028658325.1 Potorous gilbertii | reverse complement strand
TGATTTTCTCAAACAACCAGAGGATAGACAAGGTAGATATCATTGTCATTTCCAGATGACTGATAAGAAAGTGGAGATTTAAAAAACATCTAACGGCTTGCTTACGTTTGTACCTTATGACTAGAGCCAAGACTAGAGCCTAGATGTCCAAGGCTCTATGAGCAATATTTCTTAATTAATTATTAAGTTAATATGGATTAAGAGAACTGTAATTCTGAGGTATAGCCAACATGTCCAAAAGGCCTTAAATTCAATTTAATTCAACAAACATTTATCAAACATCTTATGTGTGTTAGACATTATGTTGGCTATTGGGGACACAAAGAAAACAATGAAACTTTTAGCTTTTATATTTTTTTTGCATATACTTTGTATTTACTTAACTTTGTACATAGTGTATCTTCCCCAGCAAAAGAATGTAAGTCACTTTCGAGGTAGGATTATTTCTTCACAATTGCAGCCCTTTGTTAAATTGAATTAAATTTTACAATTCCTTCAAAAATTCTAAAGCAGGGTGGAAATAAGGTAGCTTTGTTATAAGGACCTTGTTGGGTATTATTTCTGGATGTTGTAGGTCTTCAAAGAACTGATTAACTTTGGCCTCTTTGACATCAGTGAATGGAGCATAGACTTGTATTACTGTGATGTCAAGTGTTTCCCCTTGGATTCGAACAAATATCATTCTGTCTTTTTTGAGCTATTACCCCAGTACTGCTTTTCCCACCCTTCTATTGACTATGAGAGCTACACCATTTCTTCTAAGGGATTCTTGCCCACAATAGTACGTGTAATAATCACTTGAACCGAATTTATCCATTCCTGCCCTTTTAAAGTTCTCGACACCCAAGGCTCCTGTCAATGTTCAGTTGTTTTACCTTCTGTTTGACCATATCCACCTTACCTTGGTTCATAGAGCTTACATTCCGGGTTCCTATGAGAGTACTGATCTTTACAGCATATGACTTTCCTTTCATTACCAGACATATCCATTGCTGAACCTCTTTTCAGCTTTGGCCCACTGCTTCCTTCTTTCTGGAGCTACTTGTCGCCATCCTCTGTTCTTCCCCAGCAGTGTGCTGGACACCTTCTAACCTGAGAGTTATGTCACATTCATCACAGGAAATTGGAATGCTATAGTATGAAATTAAAAGATAATTGGAGTAACAGACAAGTTTGGTCTTGGAGTACAAAATGAAGCAGGGCAGGGACCGATAGAGTTTTGTCATGATAACTCACTGGTCACAGCAAACACTCTTTTTCAACAACTAAAAGGCAACTCCACATGTGGACATGGTTAATATAGAAATCAGACTGATTATATACTTTGTAACCAGAGATGGAGAACACTATACAATTAGCTAAAACAAGACTTAGGGCTCACTATCACTCAGATCGTGAGCTTCTTATTGCAAAATTCAATTTTGCCTAAATTGAAGAAAGTAGGGAAAACCATCGCACCATATTGGCATGACCTAAATAACATCTCTTATGAATATGAAGTGGAAGTGATGAACAGATTTAAGGGATTAGATCTGGTAGAGAGAGTGCCTGAAGAACTGTGGACAGAGGTTCATATTGTGTAGGAGGCAGCAACAGAAACACCCCTAAGAAAAAGAAGAGCAAGAATGCAAAATGGCTATCTGATGAGACTTTACAAATAGCTGATTAAAGAAGAGAAAGAAAAGGGAAAGATGCATACAACTGAATGCAAAATTCCAGGGAATGGCAAGGAGAGATATTTTTTTTAAATAAGCAATGCAAAGAAATGGAAAAAAACAATGGAATGGAAAAGACAAGAAATCTCAAGAAAATTAGAGATATTGAGGGAAAAATTCATGCAAAAATGGGCATGATAAGAGACAAGAATGGTAGGAACTTTACAGAAGTAGAAGAGATAAAGAAAATGTGCCAAGAATATACTGAAGAACTATACAAGAAAGATCTTTACATCACCAGTAACCATGATGATGTGGTTACTGATCTAGAGCCATATATCCTGAAGAATGAAGTAAAAGTGGGCCTTAAGAAGCATTGATAGCAATAAGACTGATGGAGGTGATGGAATTCTGAATGATTTATTTAAAATCCTAAAAGATGATTCAGTTAAAGTGCTGTCCTCAGTAAGTCAGTAAATTTGAAAAACTCAGCAGAAGGCAATGCTGGAGAATATTCAAATGACCAAAAAAATTGTGCTCATTTCACATGCCATCAAGGTTATGCTTAAGATTCTTCAAGCTAGGCTTCAGCAATATGTGAACCAAGAGCTACCAGAAGTAGACTGGTTTTCGAAGAGGCAGAGGAGCTAGAGACCAAATTGCCAACATTTGCTGGATTAAGGAGAAAGCAAAGGACTTCCAGAAAAACATCTATTTCTGCTTCATTGGCTACATGAAGGCCTTTGTGTGGATCATAATAAAATGTGGAATGTCCTCAAAGAGATGAAAGTGCAAACTCATCTCACTTGTCTTCTATGGAACTTGTAAGCAATAGTTAGAACTGAATATGAAACAATAGATTAGTTTAAGATAGAGAAGGGAGTCACCTTATTTATTTAGCTTATATGCAGGTTATATCATGTGAGAGGCCAGGCTGGATGAATCAAAAGCTGGAATTAAAGGTGGTAAGAGAAATATCAATAATCTCAGATGTGCAGACAGTACCACGCTGAATTGATAGAACTGAGTTGGATGATTTCCATGATCATTGATAGTTTTAAAGTCAAATTGACCTTTGTACCTTATACTTGACTCTCCATTTTTCATGTCTGTGGCCTTTCACTGGCTATTCCATGTGACTGGAATGCATTCTCTCCTTACCTCCACCTCACAGAGGTCCTATCTTTCTTTGAGATTCAGCTCAAGCATCATTTTCTATATGAAGGCTTTCCTGATACTCCCAACTGCTAGTGCCCTTCTTCCCCAACTACTTTATATTCAGCAATTACTTTTATATTTATGCTGTGTATACATATTTTTTCAGTCAGAGACAAGGTTTGTTAAAACACCAGTTGAGGGTGAGACTTTAAGAATCTGCCCTATTGGCCAAATTTTAAGAATCTGAGTCTGCATATATATTTTTTTAACATGCACTTGTTATCTCTTTCATCAGAATATAATTTTATTGCAAGTAGGAATTACTTCATTCTTTGTACTTTGCTATCCACCTGATTTACCCAACTCTCATTGGTGGCTCCTAGAATCTGTAGCATGCACCACAGTCACACCTCAGTAAACCATCTAGGCAGACAGGCTAAACTAGGTTGAGGGTAACCCACAGTCCTCAAACCCACTGGTGAGTTAGGGGAATGTCTACCTCAAAGCATATGAAGTCTTCCCCCAGCAGAACTCCCAGATGGAAACAATTTGTTCCAGGGGCCATGAAGGTGGTTGAAGCAGGCTCTATAGAGTGCTCAGAACTTGATCAAACATCAAAGACTCCAAGGTCATCCACTGCATCCTGAGCCATGGATAGTCACCTTGACTTTTGTCCTGCCACTGATCTTTGGTGAGGCTGATGACTTTATGTAACCCTGCCTCACTTAAGTCCAATTCACAATCAAGTTATCACTCCTTGATATTATTGGTGCTCTTTGAAGATGAAGGATAAATGACATTTTCACTTTCTAGCACAGTGTTTACCTTAATAAATATTTTTTAATTGGTCGATTTGGTTCTATTCTCACCTACCTCACACCCCTCCACCTTGTCCAAGGTTAAGTGGGGAGACCAGCATAGTGATGGGCACATAGCAGTTGCTCAAGGTGTACTAGTTGAGACCAACTCTGATCCTTGTTTTTATTGCCTCCTAATCAAGCCTTAGGACAACAAAGGAAATAGCCTCTCCCATTGATTCCACATGCCAGATTAACAGGGCATCTTCTTCCCTCTCCAGAGTGGGTGGGAGGATATTTATAAAATTATCTCTATGTTTTGGAAATAAAATAATAAAAAAAGGAACTAACTCTTTCCCCACCCTATAACAAGTGCAAGACTTCCTCACCACAGGAAGATGGACAAAACCAATGCTTCTCAATTTTCTCCACTCTGTGGCACATTAGAAGCCTTCATTTTGGTGGGGGGCCACTTTGGGGTTGTGTATAGGGGGAAGGAGCTGTGTGTTGGTGACATAAAAGGATGCTGTAGAGTTAACATAAAAAAGGAGGTGTTGGATCGTTGTAGGGCTACTTAGGGCAAAAATGGGAAGGGAGAAAACTTAGTATTCCCTTGGGGTTTTTTCTTTAGTACAAGTCTACTCTCACCACTAAGCAGCCTCATTCCTTCAAACTATTTCAGTTACGAGGCTGGGGAACAAAGTTCTGGTTGATTCATAGTTTCCAGTTGGTTGAGTTTAATGTACTGTATAGTTCCCCTAGGAGATTTTATGTTTTGGGGGGCACTGGCCCTCAGGGAGAGAGAAATGTTTAACCCAAAGGAATAAATATCTAGTAGTGGATTATCAGGAATTATTGAAGATTTTTCTTTTGTGTAGGGCCAGTCTTTCTGCCCTCTCTTTACATTTGACAGAGAAGATAGCCCTTTATTTTGCCTATGGGTAAGGCCAACCCTACTGGACTATGTTAGGGAAGAGAAGAGGAGAGAGGAAGAGAGGAGAGGCAAGACTATATATAGAAAACAAATATTAATGGCAGAGGTAGTGGCTACAAGAAGGCCCAGGTGAGGAGCTGTGGATGGCATGCAACCCCTGTCTAGTACCCTGGTGATGGCAGAGAGAAGGATGTAGATTACATTCAAATAATAGCTTCTTTAACGTAAAGAATGTTTCATTTTTGTCCCTGTGCCTAGCACTCTGCCAGGCATCTAGTAGGTACTTAATTGTTGAATTGAACTCAATTGGAAAGTGAAAGAGTTAGGACACGTGGCAACAGAGTGGGCCTAATTTTGAGGTCTGTTTTGGGAAGATATGGGATATAAAACCATAGAGTCTTCTTAGCACATGCGTTTGTTCCTCAACAATATCATGAAACCTTTTCCTGTCACCTGTTCTTACATCCAAGGTGTTCCTCTCCTTTTCCTCACCCTTCCTCACTATGAGCCCACTTCCAAGAGCTCAATTGCTTTGCTTTTTCTGCAATTCACATCATCAAATTCTTCTTGTCCTCAGGAAAAACTCTGACATTAATCATCCACCCCTTGGTGTGGATCTAGTCGTAATCAACATGTAATTATGTTATAAATCATATATATATAATTTTATATGTATATATAATTATATAAATTATATTATAAAGGCATCTTGAGGTAGAGGATAGAGTGCTGGTATGGGAATCAGGAAGAGCTGGATTAAAATTCTATCATTGATACTTATTAGCTGTGTGATCTTGAGAAAATTACTTAACTTCTTCTGAGTGGTTCAAGTCAATAACATACGTATGTGTGATCTCTGCCAGAAGAACACACAGGTTAAACCTAATCTCTAATTGTAGAATTTCAAAGATGGAAAGTGTCTTGGACACTATCCAGTCTAACTATCTTCTCAGTACAGGAATCCCTTAGACAAGGTAGAAAAAAAGGCTATGTTCACTATTAAAAAATTTTTCAAACACAGAGACCAGGTAGTGGGAGTTTTAAGTGTGGGTAGGACTTCCTAGTGTCCATTAAAATCACCTACTCTCTCTGTGGATAAGACTAGCCCTGATCCCAGACACAGAATTTTGGATTTGGATGTTGTGTTATATCATTTGGTCCATTTTGATGTAATAGGTGAAAAATGTTCACATATATAAGAAAGCTTCAATATAATGGAAAATAAACTGGATGGAGAGTCAGGGCATTTGGGGGCCTAATCTTGGCTCTGCCACTAATGTGTAGCTCTTAAATTCTAGGGCCAATTATTTCTCCTTTGTAAGCTTATGCTTCTTCATCTGTCAATTGAGGAGCTCGGAGGAGATTATTTCCAAGGTTTCTTCTAGATTTAGGAGTATATGATTTTATAGTTTCAAATGACATCCAGGAGACTGGTCAACTCATTTTAGTGGGAAATTAGGATTGCAGACTCCATAGCCTGCTTGTTATATTGCCCTTCTCTAGTCTTATGCCCCTCCCTGTGTCCCAGAACTCAACTTGGTGCCACCGATCCTTGGCCTGCCCTAGTTAACTGGAAATGGAACAGCTAAGAAGTAATTCAGGAAGCAAGAAGGCAGTCAGCATGGCGGCCTTCCAGCTGGGGCTTCAGCTCTGATTCCTTCTCTGTGGTTTGGGGGAAACGACCTCCTCCCAAGTACCCCAACAGAGATCTGGCCCCAGGCCCAGGAAGGCCTTCCCTTGGATTGCTCTGAACAGCTGTGTGTGGGAGCGAAAGAGGGGTAAAGAGCCAGGGACACAGTGGCCAGCCCCATATCCCAGAGAACCCTGGAAAACCAAGAACATATTTTCCCTCAGGGGTAGCTCAGCTTGGAGAAGAAACCTGTTTCCTAGTATAAAATGCTTTTCTTTTCTTTCTTTCTTTTTTCTTTTCCTTTTTTTTTTTGTGCTGCTTTCCCCCCTCTTTCCTATGACCCAGTTTTAGAGCTGAAGGCCTCAGGCATTTTGGCCACTTCTCATTGTTGTTTTTTCCTTCTTTTTTTTGAAATTAGGCCGACTTCCTAGACCAGTTCTTCCTCATTCTTCCAATCTGATCTAATAGATAGGGGAATTAGGAGCTTCAGGGTCTGGAGGTGGCAAACTGTATATCACTGACTATTAAAGCTGAAAGGGACCTTAGTGAAGAACTTGTCTGACTCATATTTTACAAAGGAGGAAACTGATTCCCTCATAGAGAAGAAAGAGACTGTCTAGAATCACATAGCAAATTAGTGGCAGAGTTCTCTCTTTACTCTCAGTCTAGTATGTTTTTCATTATACTGTGCTGCCCCTAAAAATGACTTCTCTTTGATCCAGAAACAATGAACAAGTTAATGATCAATGAATTATCAATACATATTTAGTATCTTCTGTGCACAGCATGGTGTAGAAAAATTTCCGGACTTTGAGTCACAAGAGATTTAGTTAGAATCATGGTTCTGATATTTATTATCCATGTGAACCTCAGCATGTAATTCTGCTTCTTTGAAATGGTTTCTTATCTATAAAATGGGTGCAATAATTACTCACAGGATGAATAAACCACTTTGTAAATTTTAAACTACTCGAGAAATCTGAGGTATTCTCTCATTGAGTATTGTGATACACTGCAGGAAATGGGAGAAGGACAGTTATATAGTTCATGACCTTGCCCCTAAGGAGCTTATAGTCTCTTTGAGAAGACAAGATTGATAAATTTAAAAAAATAATAAAAATTGAATGCTGAGTTCTATAGTAATGACTATAGGGATTGAGGAACTCTGGAAGGAAGAGCGATATCAGTATGGACTCAGGTAGGCAAGGAAAGCTTCATGGAAGAAATGATGTGCTGAGACTTGAAATACGGTTTATATTTGCACAGGTAAGAGGAGTTGGGCAAAGGTGGCATTAACATGTTGGGTGCGGAGATCCATGATAAGTTCAATCTCTGTGTTAGGGAGCAATGGGAGAAAAGGCTGGATGGGCAGAGGGAAAACCAGATTGAGGAAGACCTTGAACACTTAGTCAAGGAATTTAGACATGAAGTTTCCCTGAGTCCTTTGATGTACTTCCACTTGGGCACAATCACTATTTTCTGATGTGGATTATAGTTATCTTTTCTTGTCTTATCTTCCTATTAGACTTTAGATTCTACCAGAACAGAAACTGTGTCTGGTGGTAAATGACCTAGCTTGGTGCAGAAAGTCTTGCTCATAAGAGGTTAATAGATGTTTGTTAATTAAATATACATGAGATTCAGGGGTAGCTACATGGTGTGGTGGATAGAGCACTACTGGGTTGCTCGCTGCTCTTTATCCCTTGTTCTCTATGAGGACCATGACATCAGGGAGGTGGTGCCATGACATGCAAGTGAATTGAAGTGAGGGAGGGCTGTGCAAAGTCATCAGCCTCACTTTCTCCTCTGGGGCCATCCGGGTCCAGTCTCCACATATGGATTAAGACAATTGGAGATGACTTGGAGTTAGGAAGACTTGAATTCAAATGTGGCCTCAGACACTTACAAGCTATGTGTCTCTGGGCAAGTCACTTAACCCTATTTACATCAGTTTCCTCATGTATCAAGTGAGTTGGAAAAGGAAATGACAAATCACTCCAGTATCTTTGACAAGAAAACCTCAAATGGGGTCACAAAGAATCATGATTGAAATGATTGAGCACCAAATGTGAGATTCAGGTAGGACAACTTTGATCAATCAATCAATATACATTTGTTAAATATTAATTTCATTCCAGGCACTGCAATAAGTGCCAGGGATACAAAAAGAGGCAAAAGACATTCCCTACTTTCAAGAAGTTTACAATCTAGTGGTTGAGGGAGAGACAAAATATAAACCAAATACACAAAACAAGCTATACACAATATAAATAAAAAATAATTGATGGAGAGAATTAAGAGGGACTGGAGAAGACTTCTAGTAAAAAATGAGGCTTTATTTGGGACCTGAAGGAAGCCAGAGAGGTCAGTAAATAGAGCAGAGGAGAGAGAGCATTCCAGGAATGAGGGATAGCCAGAGAGAATGCCCAGAGCACAGAGGAGTATCATGTTCATGGAACAACTAGGAGACCAGTGTCACTGGACTGAAGAGTATATAGTAGAGAGGAAGGTGTAAGAAGACTAGAAAGGTAGGAGAGGGCTAGATTTTTAAAAATATATATACATAATTTATTTATTTTTCAGTTTTCAACATTCACTTCCACAAGAATTTGAATTCCAAATTTTCTTCCCATCTCTCCCCACCTCGCACTCCAGGACAGTGTGCACCCCATATACCCCTTCCTCCAGTCTGTCCTCTCTTCTATCACTCCACTTCTTCCATATCCCCCCTCTACTTTCCTGTAAGGCAAAATAGTTTTCTATACCCCATGGTTTATACATTTTATTTCCCAGTTGCATGCAAAAACTATTTTTAAAACTTTGGTTTCCATATTCTCTCCCTTCCTCCCTCTCCACCTACCTTCATTAAAGAAAGCAAACAATTCAATATAGATCATACATGTGTAGCCATGGAAAACACTTCCATAACAGTTGTGTTGTGAAAGACCAATCATATTTCCCTCTGTCCTGGCCTGCCCTCTATTTATTCCATTCTCTCCCTTGACCTGTCCCCTCACAATATGCTTCTGATTATCCCTTTCCCCAGTTTGCTGTCCCTTCTATTATCTTCTCTCTCCCATCTCCTTCCACACTGCCTTCCTGAAGGGTAAAATATATTTCCATACCCAATTGAGTGTGTGTTATTTCCTCCTTAAGCCAAATCCCATGAGACTAAGGTTCACTTATTCTCTTTCATCTCCCCCCCTCTCCCTTTCTCTTACTCCTAGTATATTCTACTCAACAGCAAATTTTTTTTAGGTATTCTCCCTTCATATTCAGCTCACCTTGTGCCCTCTGCCTATGTATGTATATATACACATGTATACGCACATATATATATATACACATATCCATATACATACCTACACATATACAGAAACATATATGATATATTCATCCATGCATACCCATACACACCTACCTACATATATACAAATACATACACACAAATATATATATATATACATATATATATATATGTACATACATACTTACATACATATACCCTCTAACTGCCCTAATACTCATGAGTTACAAATATCATCTTCCCATGTAGGAATGTAAACAGTTCAACTTTAATGAGTTCCTTAAGGCTTCTCTTTCCTGTTTACCTTTTTACCTTTTCATGTTTCTCTTGATTCTTGTATTTGACAATCAAATTTTCTATTCAGCTCTGATTTTTTCAAACGGAATTCTTGGAAGTCCTCTATTTCATTGAATTCCATTTTTACCCCTGAAGCATTATACTTAGTTTTACTGAGTAAGTGATTCTTGGTTTTAATCCTATCTCCTTTGACTCTGGAATATCATATTCCAAGCCCTTTGATCCCTTAGTGTAGAAGTTGCTAAATTCTGTGTTATCCTGATTGTGATTCCACAATAATTGAATTGTTTCTTTCTGGCTGCTTGTAATATATTCTCCTTGACCTGGGAACTCTGAAACTTGGCTACAATATTCCTAGGAGTCTTCGAGGAGGTGATTTTTCCTCCACATCTCTTACTTGATTTTCAAAATCTTTTTTGAACTTTTCCATGGCCTGAGACCATTGCATATTTTTTTTGGAGGCTTTGGATGTAGGAACCTTGACCTTGCTCTCTTCCTCCAGTTGTATGCTTTGATCTTCCTCATCCAAAAGGATGGAAGAAACTACCTTTTTTCCAAGAAAGTAACCTTCTGTAGTCTTATTTTTCCCCCTCCTTGGGAATTTTCCCAGGCAATTACTTGATTTTTAAGTCCTTTGTCAAGTGGTCCTCTGCCATCTTGGCTCTGCTCCAGCCTCTGAGTGAGAGGGATAGGTTTTGAAAGACTTTGAATGGCAAATGGAACATTTTATATTTGGTCCTGTAGGCAATAGAAAGACACTGGAATTTATTGAATGAGGGCAGTCAGTGGACTTGTGCTTTAAGAAATCACTTTAAGGACTAAATGGAGGTTGTATTAGAGTGGGGAAAGATTTGAAATAGGCCTATCTACCAGTAGTCAATTGAAATAATCCAAGTGTGAGGTGGTGAGGGCATGCTTTGGAGTGGTAGCAGAGTCAGAAGAAAGAAAAGGGGTGTATTCAAGAGATATTTGCACAAATGAAACTGCCAGTCCTTGGCAACAGATTGGTTATGAGGTGGAGGGGATTAGAGATAGTGAGACTGAGGGACTAAGATGATGCTGTTGTGCACTACATAGGAATAGGGAAGGTAAAAGGAAAAAAAAACTTTGATAAATAGGCAGAAGAGTTTATAAGAATGTCCAAATCACCATAGTGTGTCAGCCCTGCATTCATTCAGTCCAGCTTTATTTTTTGGCAGGAGGGCAGAGGGGTGCTTGACATTGATGATCACTCACTAGCTGATCTCCATGAGGTTATCTGAACATCCCTGCAGCTATTCACAACTTCAACCTGAAGTGACACTTGGTGTAGCACATTCTACAAGCTTACTTGTCTCTGTCTGGTGAAGTCCCGAAATTATTTCTTTGTAAGAGTAATCCCTGGTTCCGAACACACAGGAATTTTCTTAGTGTGTAAGTATCCTCCCTTGTCCAAACTCTTCAGGATTTTATAGATTTTGATGGTACTGTCTTGCTTTTTTATCCTGAAATCCTTAGAACCATAGATTTCTGAGCTTGAAAGGACCAGAAGGCATTTAGTACAACCTCTGCCAAAGCAGGGATCCTCTGCAATACAAGTATTCTCTGACAAGTATTCATTAAATTTTTGCTTAAAGACCTACCTCCCTGTTGAGGTGGGCCATTCTATTGCTGCACAGTTCTAGTTTTTAGGAGCTTCTATGAAGTCAAAACTTAACTTTTCTGGAAATTCCATCCTTTGCTCCTAGGGCTGTGCTCTATGGTCAAGTAGAATAAATCTAGTCAATCAGCTTATACAAATGTCCTTCAGATATTTGAAGAAAGCCATCTATCATGTCCCCATTTAGAAAGGCAGCATGGTGCAGTATAGCATATCAAATATTAGGCTCACAGAAAGGAAGACCTGGCTTCAGAGCCTGATACTCTCACTTGCTAGTTGTGTCAATCTGGGCAATCACCTATACATGTGAGTTTCAGGGCTCACCATACACTGGTGGTTCTCCACATTGATGAGATCACTGATCCTTCATGTATATTGCTGTTATATTCCTAATTTCTTTAGCTAATTTTCATATGACAAAGTTTCAGTGCTCTCTACCATCCTGGTTCCTTTCCTCTGGAAGAGCTCTTGTCTGTCACTATCATTCCTAAAACATTGCTCCCAAGAACTGACCCTAATCATTTCTGGTTGTTCTCTTTCATTTGACTGCTGTCTCTGAGGTCCATATCACTGCTGTCTGTTCTCTTGGCTTATTTGTCCCTATAGATGAGGGTCATATTCTAATTAACTAATGATTCCACAGGAGCATAGCTATAGTGTTGGCATGGCCCTTCAGGGCTTTTAGAGTGACTGAATTTACCATTCCTAGGAGCTTGATCAATCAATCAATGAAACAATCCACATGCATCTATTAATCAAGTACTGTGTGCCAGGAATCAATGAACTGGAAAGAGAATTGTAAATGTTGCTCAAGCCCTACTTAGCCCTTCCAGGAAGAGGTAGCCAGAGAATAGGAGGAAGACTTGATGAGTCACTTGGTAATCAAACTCTCCATGATAGAATAACATGTATTAGCCAAGGAAAAGAGCCCTATAAGGTACTGAATTGGATAAGAAGGTAGATTCTTGGAATCTCAGAGTAGGAAGGGATATCTGGCCATTTAGTTCAACTCATTCCTGAAAAGAAGCCTTATTATAATGTATTATGTTGTATCAGGCAAGCAATCATCCAACCTTTCCTTGAAGACCTTCATTGAGTTAGAACTTAATAATTCTGTTGTTAATCACTTTCAGTCGTGTCTAACTCTTTGTGACCTCCTTTTGGGGTTTTCTTGGCAAAGATACTGGAGCAGTTTGCTTATTTCCTTCTTCAGTTCATTTTATGAGAAAACTGAGGCAGAGTTAAGTGACTTGTCTAGGATCACCCAGTTAGTAAGTATTTCAGGCCAGATTTGATTTCAGGTCTCCCTGACTCCAGGCCCAACACTGTATCTACTGTGCCAACTACCTGACCTAATTTACTTTGAGAGGTGGCCTATTTCCCCTCTTGGATAGCTCAAATTATTATTAGGCAGTTTTTTCCATCAAAAGTGTATTAA
>JAQQSK010009989.1:0-12856 GCA_028658325.1 Potorous gilbertii | reverse complement strand
AGTATACCCTCCACTTGACAAAGGACTCAAAAGTCAAGTAACTGGTTGGGAAAATGCCCAAAAAGGGTGAAAAAAATAAGACTATAGAATGTTACTTTCTTGGTGAAAAGGTATTTTCTTCCATCCTTTCAGATGAGAAAGAACAAAGCATACCATCAGAGGAAGACATAAACGTCAAGACTTCTACATCCAAAACCTCAAAATAACTATGCAATGGTCTCAGGTCATGGAAGAGCTCCAAAAGGATTTTGAAAATCAAAAAAGAGAGGTGAAGGAAAAATTGGGAAGAGAAATGAGAGCAATGAAAGAAAATCATGAAAATTGAGTCAACAGCTTGCCAAAGGAGACCCAAAAAATGCTGAAGAAAATAACACCTTTAAAAATAGACTATCCCAAATGGCAAAAGAGGTCCAAAAAGTCAATAAGAAGAAGAATGCTTTAAAAAGCAAAATTGGTCAAATGAAAAAGGAGGTTCAAAAACTCACTGAAGAAAATAGTTCTTTAAAAATTAGAATGGAGCAGATGGAAGCTAATGACTTTATGAGAAACCAAGAGATTATAAAATAAAACCAAAAGAATGAAAAAATAGAATACAATGTGAAATATCTCATTGGGGAAACAAAATTGGCCTCGAAAATGGATACAAGAGGGATAATATAAAAATTATTGGTCTATGATGAAAACAAAGATCTTAGACACCATCTTTCAAGAAATTATCAATAAAAACTGCCCTGATATTCTAGAACCAGAGGGTATAATAGCAATGAAAAAAATTCACTGATCACCTTCTGAAAAACATCACAAAAGGAAAACTCCTAGGAATATTGTAGCCAAATTCCAAAGTTCGCAGGTCAAGGACAGAATATTGTAAGCAGCCAGAAAAAAACAATTTTGAGTATTGTGGAAATACAATCAGGATAACACAGGATTCAGCAGCTTCTACACTAAGGGACTGAAGGGCTTCAAATATGATATTCCAGAGGTCAAAGGACATAGGTTTAAAACTAGGAATCACCTACCAGAAAAACTGAGTATAATACTTCAGGTGAAACAATGGAATTTCAATGAAATAGAGGACTTCCAAGTATTCTTGTTAAAAAGAACAGAGCTGAATAGAAAATTTGACTTTCAAATACAAGAAACAAGAGAAACATGAAAAGGTAAACAAAAGAGAAGCCTTAAGGAACTCATTAAAGTTGAACTGTTTACATTCCTATATGGAAAGATTTTATTTTTAACTCATGAGACCTTTATCAGTATTAGGGAAGTTAGAAGGAATATATATATATATGTAGATGTGTATGGGTATGTATGTATGTGTATATTACGTATGTGTAGGCATGTATATGTACATGTGTATGTCTATATATACATATGTATACACACATACATATACACACACAGAGGGCATAGGGTGAGCTGAATATGAAGGGAAAATACCTAAAAAAATAAAATTTACTGCTGATTGGAATATACTAGGAGTAAGAGAAAAGGAGAGGTAGAATGTAGAAAATCATCTCACATACAAGAGAGAAGAATGAACTTCTACTATGGAGGGAAGAGGGGGGAGATAAAAGGAAAAAATTAAGCCTTATTCTCCTGTGATTTGACTTAAGGAGGGAATAACACACATTACACTGGGTATGGAAATCTATTTTACCCTGAAGGAAGGCAGAGGGGAGGGAAATAGGAGAGGGAAGATAATACAAGGGACAGAAAATTGGGGAAAGGGATTATGAGAAGCAAACACTATTGTGGAAGGACAGGTCAAGGGAGAGAATGGAATAAATGAAGGGCAGGATAGGACAGAGGGAAATGTGGTTAGTCTTTTACAACATAAATATTGTGGAAGTGCTCTGCATTGTTACACATGTATGACCTATATTGAATTGCTTATTTTCTCAATGGGGGTGGGTGGGGAGGGAGGGAGAGAATATGGAACTCAAAGCTTTAAGGATGAATGTTAAAAATTGTTTTACCATGCAACTAGAAATTAAGCTATACAGGCAATGGAGTATTTTGCCCCACAGGAAAACAGAGGGGAAGGGGGATAGAAAAAGGATGAGTAATAGAAGGGAAGACAGACTGGAGGAAGGGGTGGATGGGTGCATGCTGTCCTGGGGTGGGAGGTGGGGAGAGATGGGGAGACAATTTTGAATTCAAATTCTTGTAGAAGTGAATGTTAAGAACTGAAAAATAAGTAAATTATATACCAAAACCTTAAACACAGTGTACTCTGAAGGCCATAGGTTGACCAACAATAGGTTCCAGCCAAAGCTCCACTAAATGGCTGACTTAGATTGATATCCAATAATAACAGTTTCTCTGTCCCTTCCAGTGTGATTTAGTTTGGTTTTTTTATTTGCTGATTAAAAAGGACTAGGACTACTTCTTAAAGAGTTTTATTCACTCAATGGACCTTACTTCCTTCAAAATCAATACCTGAAAAGGCCAAGGTCTCCCATTTCATCCTGGGCCATCTGCAGTTATCCTGATGAACATCTGGTCACTGGACCCAGATGGCTCAGAAGGAGAAAGTGAGGCTGGCAACCTTGCACAGACCTCCCTCACTCAAAACAAAGTCAAGAGCAAGTGAAGTCATCATTTCTCTGATGGCATGGTCTTCTTAGAAAGTGAAGGACAAATACAACAACAACAATGGTCATTTGGCTCTCTAGGCCTAACTTTCAGGTAGATACCTGGGAGAAGCTTGTAGTGTAAATGGTATTAAGGCCTTCTTACCTCTAGATCTAAGAAATTGCGGGTGATCACCTACAGGCCTCTGAAACTCCCTAGGCCTCTGTTTCTTATAGCATCACAGTAGGGATTCTGGCTTTAAAAAGCCTTTGAAGGTCTTGACATTTTTAATCCTAGAAGTTTCTTGGGGATCTTACACTGGTCAATCCAGCTCTACAGCACTCAGTTTCCATTAGAGACAAATGAAGTGCTTGGACTTCAAGGCCTCTCAAAGACTCGTCATTGTTAGTCTTTGGACCATTAAGAGCGATCAAAAATTTGTCCCCACAGCTCTCTAGGACTCAGTTTCAGCAGAGTCCATGGAAGGCCTCTAATATAAATACCCTTAATGTCCGCTTTGCTCTAGGCTCAGGAACCTACCAGTGATCACATTCAGGTCACTCAACCTCCCTTGGCCTCTGTTTCTCCTGTACTCACATAGGAGTCTGGCTACAAAGCTTTTGAAAGCATTGACATTTTTAAATCTAGGATCTTGTTAGTCATCTTAGACTAGGATATCCAGCTTTCTAGCATTCAGTGTCCTTAAAAGTCACATGTAGTGTTTGTATTCTGAGGACCCGAAAGACATGTCACTTTGTGTACTTGGATACTTGTGGTTGCACAAAAAAATGGTCATTTGGCTCACTGGGTGTCAGGTTGAGGGAGATACCTGGGAGCGGTTTGTGGTATAAATGATCTTAAGGTCATCTTGCCTCTAGGTCTAGTTAATTGTTCCTGATCACATACACTCCCTTGAAGCTCCCTGGATCTCTGTTTCATCTATATTCACAGTAGGAGGTCTGGCTTTAAAGTTTTTCATGTCCTTGACATTTTGAATTCTAGGACTGTCTTAGGGATCTTGAACTGGTCAACACAGATCTCAAGTACTCAGTTAACTTTAGATAGATCATATTTATTCCTTGGATGTTGGTGGGTGACCAAAAATTGGTCCCCATAGCTCTCTAGGCCTCAGGTTCAGGCACAATCCAAGGAGAGCCTTTGATGGTAAATGCTCTGAAGTCCTTGTTACCTCTAGGCCTTGGGACTTGAAGATGATTACATTTATGTCCCTCAAGATTTCTTGTCCTCACTCCCCACAGTAGGGGGTCTAGCTCTAAAGTCACTGAATGCCTTGTTATTTTTCTTCTTAGAAGCCTGGGAGTGATCTAATCCTTGATATCCATCTTTCTAGGACTCAGTTTCCTTTAGTGTCACATAAAAGTTTTGGATTCTGAGGACCCTGACAGACTTGTCACCTTTAGTCTTTGGATACTTGTGAGTGCACATATAATGGTCATTCTGTTCTCTAGGCCTCAATTTCAGGCAGAGTCCATGGAGGGGCATCTAGTATAAATGCCCTTAATGCCCTTTTTACTCTACTTCTAAGAAGCTGTAGGTCACCACCTTCAGGTCTCTCAAACTTCCTTGTCCTCATTTTCCCCTATAGTCACAGGAGGGGGTCTGGCTCTAATGCCATGGAATGCCTTGATATTTTCATCCTATCTTCTATCCAGCTCTCTAAGACTCAGTTTGCTGTAGTAGAACTTGAAATACTTGTACTCTAAGGCTTCTGAATGACAAGTCATGTTTATTGTTTGAACCATTCTGGCTGAATATACAATGGTCATTTGGCTCACTAGGCCTCTCTTTCAGGTAGATAATAGGGAGGGGCTTGTAAGTGTAAATGATATTAAGATAGTCTTACCTGTAAGTGTAGGAAATTTTTGCTGATCACATACAGGCCCCTGAAGCTCTCAAGGTCTCTGTTTCTCCTAGCATCACAGTAGGAGCTCTGGCTTTAAAGCCTTTGAAGGTCTTGACATTTTTAATTCTAGGATCTTATGAATCCTACAAAGGTCAATCGAGCTCTATAACACTCAATTTCCTTTAGAGGCACATGAATTGTTTGGACTCCAAGGACTCAGACAGAATGGCAATATTTATTCCATTGGATGTTTGTGTGTGATCAGAAGTTGGTCCCCAAACCTCTCTAGGTCACAGTTTCAGGCAGAGGCCATGGAGGGGTCTTTAGTACAAATGCCCATAAGGCATATTTTGCTCTAGGCCTAGGAAGCTGTTGCTGTTGATGTTCAGGTTCCTCAAGTGCCCTTGCCCTCATTTTCCCCTACAAACACAGTAGAGGTCTGGCACCAATGCCATTGAATGACTTGATATTTTTCATCCTAGGAGTTTGGCAGTGACCTGACTGTCTATTCAGCTCTCTAGGACTCAGTTTTATTAGAGGCAACTAAAGGGTTTAGATACCGAGGGATCAGACAGGCTTGCCACTTTTTGTGTTTGGATATTATAGGTACACATTGCAATGATCATTTTACTCTCAAGGCCTCCGTTCCAAGCAGAGGCTATTGAGGGACCTCTAGTACAAATGCACTTAAGATCCACTTTGCTCTGGGCCTAGGAATTTGCTGGTGATCACATTCAGGTCCCTCAAGCTCCATTTGTCCTCATTTTCCCCAAGATCTACCTCTAAAGAAATTGAAGGGTCTTGATATTTTTGATCTGAGGATGTTGTAAGTGATGTAACACTTGTCTATCCAGCTCTCTAGGACTCAGTTTCCTTTAGAGGCACGTGAACTTCTTGTACTCTAAGGCCACTTCAGGACTAGTCACGTTTATTCCTTGGACCTGTCTGGCTGATCTTGCAATGGTCATTTGGCTAAATAGGTCTCAGTTTCAGGGAGATAGCTGGGAGGGCCTAGTAGGATAAATGGTCTTGAGGCCTTCCTATCTCTAGGTTTAGGAAATTCTGTATGATCATATACTGTCCCCTGAAATTCCCTTGGCCTGTTTCACAAATCTCCACAGCAGAGGGTCTGGCTGTAAAGCTTTTGTAGGCCTTGACATTATTCATCCTAGCATTTCCATAGTCATCTTACACTGAACTGTCCAGCTTTGTTGGACTCAGTATCCTTTAGAGTCACATAAAGGTTTGGATTCTGAGGACCCTGAAAGGCTTGTCATTTTTGTCCTTGGACACTTGTGGGTGCACATAGAATGGTCATTCTGCTCTCTAGGCCTCAGTTTGAGGCATAGTGCAAGGATGGGGCCCTAGTAGAAATGTCCTGAAGGTCCTCTTTGCTCCAGGCCTAGGATCCTTTAGGTGATGACATTCAGGTTCCTCAGGTTCCCTTGTGCCAATTTTCCCCTACTCTCACAGTAGGGGGTTGGACTCTAAATCCTTTGACTGCCTTGATATTTTTATTTGAGGAGGTTATGAGAGATGTTACACTTGACTATCCAGCTCTCTAGGACTCAGTTTCCTTTAGGACCACGTGAAGTGCTTGCATTCGAAGGTCTTTCCAGGACGAGTCACGTTTATCACTTGGATCTGTCTGGCTGATCTTGCAATAGTCATTTGGCTAGCGAGGTCTCAGTTTCAGGGAGATACCTGGCAGAGTCTTGTCATATAAAATGTTTTGAGGTCTTCCTATCACTAAGTTTAGGAAATTCTGCTTGATCACATACAGTCCCCTGAAGAGGTAATAGGGATCCACTGGAAATGAAATGTAGAAATGATAAGTACACTCAGCAAAACTGAGTGTAATACTACAGGGGAAAGAAATGGTCATTCAATGAAATAGAGGACTTTCAAGTATTCTTGAGGAAAACATCAGAGCTGAATAAAAAATTTGACTTTCAAAGACAAGAATCAAGAGAAGTTTGAAAAAGTAAAGAGAAAAGAGAAATCATAAGCAACTTACTAAAGTTGAACTGTTAACTTTCCTACATGGAAAGATAATATTTGTAACTCTTGAAATTTTTCTTAGTATTTGGGTAGTTGGAGGGATTATGCACACATACACAGACACATACATACTATATATATATATATGTAGACAGAGAGCATAACGTGAGTTGAATAGGAAGGGATAATATCCAAAAAATTAAATTAATGGATGAGAGAGGAATATATTGGGAGGAGAAAGGGAGAAATGGAATGGGGCAAATTATTGCTCATAAAAAAGGCAAGAAAAAACTTTTTCAATGGAGGAGGAAAGGGGGGAGGTGTGAGGAAAAAATGAAGCTTATTCTCATGACATTTGGATTAAGGAGGGAATAACATGCACATTCAATTTTGTATGAAAATCTATATTACAATACAGGAAAGTAGGGGAGAAGGGCATAAGTGAGGTATGTGTGGGGGGGATAATAGAAAGGAGGGCAAATGAGAGGAGGGGGTAATCTTAAGTAAACATTTTTGCGGAGGGACAGGTCAAAAGAGAATAGAATAAATGGAGGACAGGATAGGATGGAGAGAAATATAGTTAATATTTCACAACATGACTTTTATGGAAAATTTTTCCATAATTACATATGTATAACCTATATTGAATGGTTTGCCTTCTCAGTGGGGATGGGTGGGGAGAGAGGAAGGAAGAGAAGTTGGAACGCAAAGTTTTAGGAACAAATGTTGAGAATTGTTTTTGCATACAACTGGGAAATAAGAAATACAGGTAATGGGGTGTAGAAATTTATCTTGCCCTACAAGACAAGAGAGAAGATGGGGTAAAGGGAAGGGAGGGGCGTGATAGAAGGGAGGACAGATTGGAGGAAGGGGTAATCAAAATGCACGCCATTTTGGGATTAGGACAAGGGAGAGATGGGGAGAAAATTTGGAACTCAAAACTATGTGGAAATGAATGTTGAAAACTAAGATAAATAAATAAATAAATAGTTAGAAAGAAATGAAAAGTACAATTTTCATTTATCTCTGTTCCAACTCCCCAAGCATCAGAGAGAAAAAAGAACACAGAAATTTAGTTCTCAGGGATTCTCAACTAGGAACTGAGGAAAGAGTAAATCTCTGGGAAACAGGGGCAGTCATCACTCAGTTCTGCTGATGAGTACAGAAAAAAAGGACTCAGCCTTCAGTGTTTCTCTAAGATGCTTTATCAGCAAATGTAAGCAGGGAGGTAACTCATCCCTAATCAGTTCTGCTTCCCTCAGTTCTTGAAATAAATTCTCATATGTGGGGTAAGTTTGTACCTAATCTAACTCCTGGACTTGAAAGTTTTAGCAAACATCAGTGGCTAAAGGGAGGCAGGCTCAGTCCCCAAAGTCATGATGTCTCTCTCTCTCTCTCTCTCTCTCTCTCTCTCTCTCTCTCTCTCTCTCTTTCTCTATGTGTGTATGTGTCTCTCTCTCTGTCTCCTGTTTCTCTCTGTCCCTTTATCTGTCTCTCTCTCACCTCTCTGTCTGTATCCTCTCTCTGTCTGTCTCTCTCACTTCTTTCTCTGTCTCATGTCTCTGTATCTCTCTCTGTGTCTCTGTCTTTCTCTGTCTCTGTCTCTCTGTCTCCCTCTCTTTCTATCCCCCCCTCTCTGTCTGTTTCTTCGAATTTTAGTGATGCAGAAATCTACTATTTCATAAACCCTAAGACCACAGCTTCTGGGGAAAGAACTCACTGACAAAAATTGCTGGGAAAATTGGATAACAATGTGGCAGAAACTGGGCATAAGACCAATGCCTGACACTGTACACAAGAATAATATGTAAATGGATACATGATCTAGGTATAAGGACTGATACTATAAGCAAATTAGGGGAGCAAGGAATAGTGTATTTGTCAGATTTATGGAGAACGGAGAAATTTATGACTAAACAACAGATAAAGAACATTATAAAATGTGAAATGGATAATTGTGATTAAGTTGAAAAGTTTTTGCACAAACTAACTCAATGAAACCAAGATTAAGAAAATTATTGAACTAATAAATAAAACTAAGAGTTGGTTTTATGAAAAAACCAATAAAATTGGTAAACACTTGGTCAATTTGGTTAAAAGAAAGAAAGAAGAAAACCAAATTATCAATATCAAAAATGAAAAGGGTGAACTCACTACCAACAAGGAAGAAATTAAAACAATAATTAGAAATTACTTCACCCAACTGTATGCCCACAGATTTGACCATCTAAGTGAGATGGATGAATACTTTAAAAAATATAAATTTCCCAGATTGACAGAAAAGGAAGTTGAATACTTAAATAATTCCATCTCAGAAAAAGAAATTGAACAAGCCATCAATGAACTCCCTAGGAAAAAAATCTCCAGGGTCAGATGGATTTACAAGTGAATTCTATCAAACATTTAAAAGATCAGTTCATTCCAGTACTATATAGACTATTTGAAAAAATTTGTGAAGGAGTCCTACCAAATTTTTTTTATGATACAAATATAGTTCTCATACCTAAACCAGGAAGATTCAAAACAGATAAAAAAAATTATAGATCAATTTCTCTAATGAATACAATGCAAAAATTTTAAATAAGATATTAGCAAAAAGAATATAGCAATTTTTCATAAAAATAATACATTATGATCAGGTTGGATTTATGCCAGGAATACAGGGCTGGAGCAATACTAGGAAATCTATTAGCATTATTGATCATATCAACAACAAAACTAACAGAAACTATATGATTATCTCAATAGATGCAGAAAAAGCTTTTGAGAAAATACAGCACCAATTACTATTGAAAACACTGGAGAACATAGGAATAAATAGAATTTTCCATAAAATAATAAGCAATATCTACCTAAAACCTTCAGCAAGCATGGGGATACATAGCATCCCCTATGCAATGGGGATAAGCTAGATACATTTCCAATGAGATCAGGGGTGAAACAAGGGTGTCCATTATCACCACTGCTATTCAATATGGTATTAGAAATGTTAGCTGTAGCAATAAGAGAAGAAAAAGAAATTGCAGGAATTAGAACAGGCAAAGAAGAAACTAAGTTATCACTCTTTGCAGGTGATACGATGATATACTTAGAGAATCCCAGACAATCAAGTAAAAAACTACTTGAAATAATAAACTACTTTGGTAAAGTTGCAGGTTACTAAATAAACCCACATAAATTATCTGGATTTCTATATATTACTAACAAAGCCCAACAGCACGAGATAGAAAAAGAAATCCCATTTAAAGCTAAGGTAGATACTATAAAATATCTGGGAGTCTACCACCCAAAACAAACTCAGGGAACACAATCACAAAACACTTCACATAAATAAAGTCAGATCTAAATAAGTGGAAAAACATCAGTTGCTTGTAGGTAGGCCAAGTCAAAATAATAAAGTGACAATTCTACCTAAATTAATATACTTATTCAGTGCCATAACAATCAAACTACCAGATAATTATTTTCTAGAGCTAGAAAAAATAATATCAAAATTCATCTGGAAGAACAAAAAGTCCAGAACATCAAGGGAACTAACGAAAAGCAATGCTAGGGAAGGTGGTCTAGCCATACCAGATCTCAAATTGTATTATAAAGCAGCAATTTTCAATACCACCTGGTACTGGCTAAGAAACGGAAGGATAGACCAGTGGAATATGTTAGGTACTCATGACACAGTAGCCAATGAATATAACAATCTACTGTTTGATAAACCAAGGACCCCAGTTTCTGGGATAAGAACTCACTGTCCGACAAAAATTACTGGGAAAACTGGATAACAGTGTGGCAAAAACTGGGCATGGACCAATGCCTGACACCGCAAATAAATAAAGTCCAAATGGGTACATGATCTAGATATAAAGACTGATACTATAAAAAAATTTGTGGAGAAAGTAATAGTGTGTTTATCAGATTTATGGAGAATGGAGGTGTTCTTGACTAAACAAGAGATAGAAAACACTGTGAAGTGCAAAATGGATAATTTTGATTACATTAAATTGAAAAGGTTTTGCACAAAAAAATCCAATGCAACCAAGATTAAGAGGGAAGCAGAAAACTGGGAAAGAATTTTTCCAACTAGTGTCTGTGATAAAGACATGATTTCAAAATTATAGAGAGAACTGAGTCAAATGTACAAGAATACAAGTCATTTCACAATTGATAAATGGTCAAAGGATATGAACAGGCAGTTTTCAGAGGAAGAAATTAAAGCTATCTATAGTCATATGGAAAAAATGCTCTAAATCACTATTGATTAGAGAGATGCCAATCAAAACTCTGAGGTACCACATCACACCTATCAGATTGGCTACCATGACAGAACAGGAAGATGATAAATGTTGGAGAAGATGTGGCAGAGTTGGAACGCTAATTCATTGTTGGTGGAGCTGTTAGCCGATCCAACCATTCTGGAGAGCACTTTGGAACTATGCCTTAATGTTTTTGATCCAAGGAGGTTGTGGATGATTTTACAATTGTGCATCCAGCTCTCTACGACCCAGATTCTGTCAGAGGCGTATGAAGTGCGTGGAGTGTAAGGTTTCTGATGGACTAGTCACATTTATTCCTTGGATCCATCTGACTGATCTTGCAAAGGTTATTTGGCTACCGAGGTCTAGTTTCAGGGAGATACCTTGGAGGGACCTGTAGTATAAAAGATTTTGAAGTCTTCCTACCTTTAAGTTTAGAGAATTCTGCCTAATCATATACAGTCCCCTCAAGCTCCCTAGGCCTTTGTTTCACCAAACTTCACAGGAAGGGGTCTGGCTCTAAAGTCTTTAATCCTAGGATCTTTATAATCATCTTTCACTGCATTAACCAGCTGTGTAGGCTTCAGTTTCCTTTAGAGTCACATAATGGGTTTGTATTCTGAGGACCCTGAAAGAATTGTCACTTCTCTATTTGGACAGGCACTTGTGGGTGCACATACAACGGTTATTCTTCTCTCTAGGCCTCAGCTTGAGGCAGAATGTAAGGAGAGGTGCCTAGTAGCAATACCCTTAAGGTCCTCATTGTTCCAGGCCTGGAATGCTGTATGTTCCTCAGGCTACCTTGCACTTATTTTCCTCTAAACTGACAGTACAGGGTTTGGCTCTAAAGCTATTGAATTCCTTGATATTTTAGATCCAAGGAGGTTATGAGTGATCTTGCGCATCTCTTTCCAGCTCTCCAAGACTCAGTTTCTTGTAGAGGCACATGAAGGGCATGGCTTGTCCTTGAATCCTTCTGGCTGATCTTGCAGCAGTCAATTGGCTAACTAGGTCTCAGTTTCAGGGAGATACCTGGAAGGGCTTTGTAGGAAAAATGGTCTTGGGGCCTTCCTACCTCTAGTTCTAGAAATTCTATGGGATGACATATAATCCATGAAGCTCACTAGGCCACTATTTTACCTACCTTCACAGCAGGGGCTCTGACACTAAAGACTTTGAAGGTGTTGACATTTTTAAACCAAGGATGTTTTAGTCATCTTACACAGAGCTATCCATCATTCTTGGACTCAGTTTCTCTAGGGTCACATAAAGGTTTTGAATTGTGAGGATACTGAAAGACTTCTCATTTTTTCTGTAGACACTTGTGGGTGCACATACAATGGGCATTCTGTTGTCTAGGCCCTAGCGTAAAGCAGAGTGCAAGGACAGGCCCCGAGTAGTAATGACCTTAAGGTCTTTTTGGTTCCAGGCCGAAGATCCTGTAGGAGATGACTTTCAGCAGCCACAGACTCCCTTGCCCTCATTTTCCACTACACTCACAGCAAGGGATTTGGCTGTAAAGGCATTGAATGCCTTAATATTTTTGATCTGGTGAGGTTGTGAGTGATTTTACACTTCTCTTCCCAGCCTTCCATGACTCAGTTTAATTTAGAGGCACATGAAGTGCACAGAATATAAGGCATCAAAGGGCTAGTCACCTTTATTACTTGAATCGATCTGGATGATCTTGCAATAGTCACTTGGCTAACTGGATCTCAGTTTCATGCAGATACCTGGGAGGGTCCTGTAGTACAAGAGGTCTTGAAGCATTCCTACCTTTAGGTTTAGGAAGTTCTGTGTGAACACATAGAATCATCTAAAGCTCACTATGCCTCTGATTCACCTCCCTTCACAGCATGGGGTGTGGCTCTGAAGTCTTTGAAGATCTTCATATTATTAATCCTAAGATATTTTCAGTCATCTGACACTGGGCTATCCAGCTTTCTAGGACTCAGTTTCTGTTAGAATCACATAAATGATTTGGATTGTGAGGACCCTGAAAACCGGTCATTTTTTTCTTGGAAATTTGTGGGTGCCCATTCAATGGTCGACATTCAATGGTCGTTCTGCACTCTAGGCCTCAGTCTGAGGCAGAATGCAAAGAGGGGTACCTAGTAGAAATACCCTTTAGGTCCTCTTTGCTCCAGGCCTAGGACACTGTCAG
>JAQQSK010009988.1:0-12856 GCA_028658325.1 Potorous gilbertii | reverse complement strand
GCCCGGGCTCCCCCCACGGGGGCGGGGCCAGGGGCAGAGAGGGGCGGGGAGAAGCAGCGCGCGCACGAGCGAGCGGTCCGGGAGCGAGAGCGAGGGCGCGTGCCCGACGGAGCCCTCTCCCGGCCTCTGCCCCCTGCAGTAAATTACCACCGCGACCCTAGGGCATCCTAGGGCATCTCGCTCCAGGGGCAGCACCCGTTAAGGGAGACCCTCGAGATGCTCGAGGGGAAGGGGGTAGGGGAGCGCCCCCCAGGCTGTCACTGTGGCTTGGGTTCTGCACAGCATAAAAGTCCACGTCGTCATCATGCGTGTTCCGGGGAGGTGGGGGGGGGGGGGGTCTAGACCCTGCATTCAGAGTGTCCTAGTCAGGATGGCAGATGACTGCAGCACCGCCCCCCCCACGCGGGCTTCCAGCCCCTCCTCTGTGGCCCTGCACACTATCATCTCCTTCACCTCTAAACCAGAACCAGCCGGAGACGGATACCTTCCGCCCCAAAGGGCCCTCTCCGAGTTACTGAAAAAGGCCAATGTGGGATGAGCAAAGGTTTTCTCCAGTCTCTATCCTGAAACTCAGGAACCCGGTAGCCCAAGATGCTCAGAAGGTGCTGGGAAAGAAACCTAGAGGTAAAAACCTATCCACTAGGCTTATTTTCCCAGTAATTTGGAATAGTAATGGACGCCAGACCTCCCAATTCCCTTCCAGCACCGAATCTAGACCACAGAAATATAGAATACAAAGAAAAGATGAAAAATCGTATGGAATATTGAATACCTACCTATCCCTTCCTGAGCCCCCAACTTCCACCCCTCTAAACCAGGGAGCTCCCCCTACACTAAGATCAAAGCCTTCTGGCTCTAATGGCCTTATTCCCCTGTCTATGTATCCATCTCTCTACACCTATTCCCTTTGCTTTCCTCTCCAAAAGAACTCTCTAGCCCCTTCTCAAGATAAGGAAGTAAAACTTAACAGTTGTAGGGTTCTGGAGGATATACCTTCCAATTCTGAACTGTACCTACGGCCATGTGACCCTGGAACAGTCACAACCTCCTTGAGGTTCAGTTTCCCATCTGTAAAATTAAAAAGTTGGATTAAATGGCATAAGAGGATCCAGATCTAGGGCTTCAGATCTAAGATCCTTTGACTCCATCCTGACCTGATCCCTCCTGATCATTACATTGACCCCTTCCCTCCCTCCCACTCTGGTGCTCCTTTCCCTGCTATCTTTCCACCTCTTTGGGTCTTCCCTATCCAGAGTATCTAGATTATGAGCTATTAGAGGGTAAGAATCCCAACTACTTCATAGCATCCCCTACAGACAGTAGCATAGAGAAGACTAGAACCCATAGTAAATGCCCAATAACTGTTTATGGGTAGATTCATTGAATACATTATTGGATCATATATTTTTTTTCCTGCTACACAAACCCCATAAATCTTCTCTCAGGAAAAACAGACAAGTAAATGAATAAATGAATTCCTGTGGAGCTTCAAGGGGGAAAAAAATAGATGACCCAACAACCCAATGAAAATTGAGGTATAACAATAACTATAACAAATTAACAGGAAAAAAAAGGAAACTGAATGCTTAGTAATTATGACAAAGCTTATTCACAAAGAAAAAATAAGAGAGAAAAACTTTGAGGGGGACAGAATTACACATTATCAAATATGATTGATGATTTTGCTGAACTATCTTTTTGGTCTCTTTTTAAAAATTCTTTTAGTGGATAGCCCTATGGGTGGGGCATAGTATTTTGGGAAATGAAGGTGATATAAAAACAAAAGCTATCAATAGAAATTTTTTAAAAAGAGAAGAAAAGCGTGAGTCCAGAACTAAGTTTTTGGATGGTGAACCTATTGGTGAAATGTTTGTAGTTCAAAGAACAAACCAAAACTTTGTAGGATATGCCAGCCCCATCCCTCTATATCACCCCCTCATTTTCCATTTTTTAAAAGAAAGACCAAAGTGGGGGAAGATGGGTGAGGAAGATTCTTAGGAAAGGTGGGGCAGATAGCAAGTGAGCTCTGGAAAACTTGTACATACTGAGATTTTGCCCACATGAGATTAGTCAGTCTGGAAAGGAGATCAGTTTGAAGAGCCCCCCAAAAAGGAGCAGTGAAATCAAGTTTTCCAGTCGAACAAGGGCCATTACATTTTTCGAAGGGCTCTTCATGATCACTCAGTTCATCTACAAAACTTCCCCCCAAATCTTGAGCATACAAGGCACCAAAGAAGAAGAGGGACCATGCCTGAGGTCAGTCCGCTCTTCAGTGAAGTGACAAGGAATAGAGCTTGTAAGGATAGCTTAAAGCCAGACTGTGAAGGATTTTATATGTCGAATAGGAATTTGTCATGCTCAATCAATTTGATTGCTCCAGGCCCTCCTTACAATTTGGGAGGGTACTTGCTGGTTAAGTTTAGGTAATGGGGGAGGGGAAAGTAAAACCCAAGGAAAGGCAGCATCTTTGTCAAAAAAGACCATATTCTTCACAAAGTCAACACAAGGCATTTTTATGGCTGGGTTGTCCTCTATAAAGATGCACACATACACACAAACCCATCTATGGTTGTCCAAAAGAAGCTTGGAACCTTCACCCATAACACATGCAACTTGGCATATCTCAAAATAAATAGCTGTATTTTGTGGACAGCAGAGAGGGAATTTTCTCAATTTAAGAGAACATGCATTTATGAAAAGTCATATTTAAAAGCATCATCACACCCTCCCACCACATGTTTCATTCCAGGCTTGCTGCCTACTCCTAGTCCTGCCTCTGAATTAGACCCTAATCTCTACCCTCCTTCCTTCCTCAGGAAAGATCACAGGATTTAGAACTAGAAGGGACAGTTGAGTTCATTTATTGGAACACTCTCATTAACTTTTTTTTTCCTTTTCGGAGGTACTTGGGGTTGTGACTTGGCCAGGGTCACACAGCTAGTAAGTATCTGAGGCTGATTTTGAAATCAGGTCCTCCCAGGGCAGGTGCTCTATCCACTGTACCACCTAGCTGCCCCATTCCCTTGCTCTTTGTGCAGCCTGAGGCATACAGAAAGGAAGGCATGCCCAAGACCATGCAGCTAGTAAATCCATTGCTTGGATTTAAATCTGCTTAGCAAATACCATTTCTAAAAGCTAATTATATCCGGTTCCTCATCATTGGAAAGTACACTGGTGGGGACCTGTGATTGACAATGCTAGAAACTCCAGGACTTTTAGCTGCTTTCAGGGTTACCCACAGAACACTAAGGAAATAGTAGTAATTGCCCTCTGGGGACCTGGCCTTCCAGGTTAAGTAAAGATTTGGGAAATAAGCACTGAGAGATGAGGGATTCTAAACATATATACTATATACATAAATACATACATACAGATTCATACATACAGATTTTTGTCTTTCCAATTAGATATAATAACTAACATATAATAATGATAATAGCTAGTATTTATATAACACATTAAGGTTTGCAAAACACTTGACATACATTATCTCATTTGATCCCCACAACAAGCCTGGGAATAGAGCAGAAACTTTGTCTTTGTATCTCCAGTGATTGGCACAGTGCCTGTCATATAGTAAATGCTTAATTCATTGATGTCTATTCATCGATAACTTGTATGAAATGAGGCAGAGTGAACATAAGGAGAACAATGACCACTATAACGTAAAAGAAAACACCAATGGAAGACAATGGAACTGATCAACGTAGTGACTAATTCTGACTTCAGTGAATTGTGGGTGAAGCGCGTCTTCTTCCTCTCAGATGAGTGGTGGTGTACTACAGGTGGTAAATAGGGCATACATTAACTGACATGACCAGGGGTTTGAACCTGAAGACCAGAAGGACCACAGAATTATGGGACAAATCAATAAACATGTATCTTAATACATCTACTTAATTAATTAATCTTAATCACTTACTCAATTCAGTCTCAGACAGTTGTGAGCTGTGTAATCCCAGGCAAGTCCCTTAATCTCTGTTTGCCTTAATTCACTGAAGAAGGAAATGTTTCTTTTGTCTTTTGTCTACAAAAGTATCTTTGCCAAGAAAACTCCATGGACAATATGGTCCAGGGGATCATGAAGAGTTTTTACACAACTGAACAATAACAAAACACCTACTATGTGCTAGGTGCTATGTTAGGCACTGGGGATACAAATACAATGAATAAAATAATTCCTACTTACAAAGAACTTATATTTTAACTAGGATTTATGGCAAGAAGGGGAATTAGGATCATGTAGTCCAACCCACTCAAGGAAGCCTGAACAAGAGTATTCACTTGCTTCTGAGTTCAAATCCAGCTTCTGATATTTACTGTTTGACCTTGGGCAAGTCATTTAACGACCCTGAGCCTTAGTTTCCTCAACTGTAAAATAAAGAGGTTTGACTGGAGGGTCTTTGAAGTCCTTCCTGGCTCCAGGTCTATGATCCAATGAAAGTATCAGCCTGGAAGCTCCAAAGTTCCAACCCCTTCACTGCCTCTCAGGGTGATCCTGGGGAGTACCCATCATTTCTGCTCCATGAGATGAGAACCCTGATTCCTCCATCATTTGTAAATGGTTCAGCTCAATCTCTGAGCTATTTTAGACTCATGTGGATGGATATTTTCTTGTTAAAACAAGTTATTCAGGAAATGAGGTGACTGAAAAGAAAGTATTTTCTAGGCTGCCTGGGAGGCAGGTTGCACTCGTTGGTTTGCTAAGGAAGAAGGGAGGTTGGTTGGGTTTTTTGGCAGAATTTTCCCCCAGCTCTTCCAGTTTGCAGGCAGATTCATGGCGGCACACAATTGGAAACCTTACTATTGCCCTCAGCAGAACCATCAACAAGAATAAATTTCCCTTGAAGGAAAACATAAGAGAGCTTCTTAAAAGCTAAAACCCAGCTTCCTGAGCACTCATTTTCCTCCCCTCATTGCCAAGCTGATGCCATATCTTGTTGATATTTGCTTCCAGAAACCATCCCCTTCTCTCCTCTTCCACCACAGTCCCAACAGTCCAAGTCCTTACACTAGTCTTCTAATTGATCTCCTTGAAACCATTCTCCACAAAGCTGCCAAATTTATCTTCCTAAACACAGATCTGACTCTGGAACTCACCTGCTCAAGAACTTTAACCTTCTGCCAATTACTTCTCAGACAAAATACACACTCCTCTGTTTGCTGTTTAAAGTCATTCACCATACAGCACCCATCTATCTTTTAAGATTGTTTACTACTCATCTCTCATATACTTTATGTTCCAACCACACTGGCTTCTTTGATGTTCTATTTCTCATCTCTGGACCTTTACACAGGCTGTGCCTCATGCCTGGAATGCTCTTCCTACTCCTCACCACTGCCTCTTGGAACCCCCAGCTACCTTCAAGGCAAATTCTACAGAGACCTTTCCTGACTCCCCCAAATTGTTAATAAACTTTCTCCTACTACTGCCACTAAAATTCCTTTGAAATATATACATATATACAGATACACACATATGTGGAGATATATATATATATATATATATATACACATATATATATGTATGTGTGTATATATATATATGTATATATATATATATATATACATATATATATATAGTAGTTACTTTAGCTCCCTTAAAGCAAAGACAGGGACAGCTAGGCGGCACAGTGGATAGAGCACTGCCCCTAGGGTTAGGAGGACCTGAGTTCAAATCTAGTTTCAGACACTTACTAGCTATGTGATCCTGGATAAGTCACTTAACCCTGATTGCCCCAAAACAAAAAACAAAGGAATGTAGTATTTAACTCTTTTCTTCATATCCCCAGTGCCTAACACATAGTATGCTATCAATAAATGCTTGTTGAATTTCATTAAATCAAATCCCGCTTCAACAATGTACCTCATGTCTATTTCCTTTCTAATAAATTCAGACTCTCCTCACTTCTTACCACAACTGTTGCAGAAGCCTTCTGATTAGTTTCTCAACCTCTTCCTTCTCCAATCCTTCTTCAACACTTCCTCAACAACATATTCCCTTAAAAAAAAAATTCAACTCTTTTCAGTTCCACATTCTCTCCCTCCCTTTACCCCTTCCCCTCCCCATTGAGAAAGCAAGAAATACAATACTCATTGCATATATGAAGTCATGCAGAACGTATTTCCACATTAGCCATGCTGAGAGAGAGAGAGACAGAGACAGAGAGAAGCCGAGAGAGAAATATGCTTCACTCTGCCCTGAAACTGATCCGTTTCTGGAGGAGAATAGTTAGTATATTTCATCATGAGTTCTTTGAAACTGTAGCAGGTTACTGTGTTGATGTGTTACTGAGTCTTTCACAGTGGATTATCTTTACAATATTACTGTTACTTTGTATCTTTCTGGTCCTGTTCACTTCACTTTACCTGGATTCATACAAGTGTCCCAGGTTTTTCTGAAACCCCACCCTTCATCATTTCTTACAGCACAATAGTATTTCCTCACAATCATATACCATAATTTATTCAGTCATTCCTCAACTGATAGGCATCCCCTCAGATTCCAGTTCTTTACCACCAAAAAAAGAACTGCTATAAATATTTTTGTATAGGTGAGTCTTTTCCCTTTTTCTTTGCTCTCTTTGGTGTATAGGCCTAGTAGTGGGATTGCTGGGACAAAAGGTATGTACAGTTTTATAGCCCTGTGGACAAATTACTCTCCAGTTGGACTAGTTCACAGCTTCGTCAACCATTCATTATTGTATCTGTTATCTCATATTCCCTTCAGTATTTGCCATTTTCCTTTTCTGCTATCTTAGCCAATCTAATGGGTACAAGAAGGTGCTTCTAAGTTGTTTCAATTTCAAATTCTGTAATCCTTAGTGATTTAGAGTATTTTTATATTAGTATTGGTAGCTTTTATTTCTTCCTCTGAAAACTATCTATTTATGATTCTATTGCCATTTATCAGTTGAGGAATGGGTCTTATTCATGTAAATTTGGCTCAGTTCCCTACATATTTGAGAAATTCAATTCAAGAAACATTTATTAAGCACCTACTATATGCCAGACATTATGCTAAGTGCTAGAGTGAGGCAAAAAACCAGTCCCTATCCTTAAAGAGCTTACAATTTAATAGGGGAGATGATGTGCAAGCAAATCTATAGAAAACAAAATATATACATAAGATCTTCAAATGAGGAACTTGATGCAAAGATATTTTCCCCAGGTTCTTATTTCTCTTCTAATTTTAGCAATATTGGGTTTGTTTGTGGAAAAAAATTTCCAACTTTATGTAATCAAAATTATGCACTTTATCTCTTCTGAACCTAACCTGTCTCTCTTGTTTGGTCATGAACTCTTCCCCTGTCCATAGATCTGGCAGTTATTTTCTTCCCTGCCCACTAATTTGCTTATGATAGGACCCTTTATATCTAAATCATGTATCCATAGCTTTGCCTTGTTACATAGTGTGAGTTTCAGGTCTATGCCTAATTTCTGCCATTCTGCTTTTCAGTTTTCCCATTTAGCTTTCAGAGTGTTATTAACTTGTAAACACTGGGTGCCATGGTCCTCCAATGGGGAGAGGGTGGGCTGACTTCCGTCCCCTTCTATTTTTCACAGCCACCAAGATCCAAGAGAAGAGCTGCATGTCATGTCTCAGAGTCTATCAGCCTAAGGATAGTCTCACCTCCCTATGCAGCTCCCCCAAAGCTCCTATCCCTGGCAGCATGTCCTATAAGATGAGGTTCAGTCCTTCTTGGACTGAGTTTCACCATGCCTGACGCACTAAAGAAGATCCCTGCTGCCTGGCTGAGCTTAACTTGTTTCAGATCTCTGTCCCATCTGTTAGTCCAGTTTGTAGAGTCCACAGGGATTACCACATGTCTCCGACTACTCATTTCCTATTTCCCTTGGGTCTTCAACATTCCCTTATCCCCCCACCCCAACTTTCTCTCCTTTGAAAGGTCCTTGCTTTTATCATATGGGTGGAGTGATTTCAGGTATGCAAATGAGGCATCAATAGTCCTAATAAGAAAATCTTCTCCCCTGACAGTTATAGAGAGATCAGAAAATTCTCAATAAGCATCGATGTTCTGACTTATCAGAAGCAAGGGAGACCAGAAGTGAGGTCTCATGTAAAGAGAGGTGCGATAGGGGAGGACGAAGAACCACTGGAATCTTGGTTCTGCTCTCTTAGAAGAGAAAGTATAGGACATTGAATTGGAAGGGACATTGACATAGAATGTCAGAGCTGGGAGGGGCCTTAGAACACAAGATGTCAGAGTTGGGAGAGACCTGAGAACACAGGATGTCACAACTGGGGGGACCCTTAGAATACAGAATGTCAGAGCTGAGAGGACTCTTAGAACACAGTTTCAGAGCTGAGAACAGTTTTAGTAGTCACTTAGTTCAATCATTCATTTTTATTGAGGAGGAACTTCAGTACCCACAAACTAAAATAATCTCTGAGGGTCACGGAGGTAGGAAGTAGCAAAGCTAGGATTAGACTGCCATGCTTTGGGGTTTAAAATTTTAGTGGCATTTCCACTTGCTATACATCTTCCTTCAGTGAATTGAAGGGTGTTGAGGGGAAAGGCAGCCTGTGAGAGGGTTACTATGGCAATAAAAGCTTGGAGGTGGGGGAGAGTTCATAGGGTGGGGGGGGACAGCTTTGCACTGAGCAGTGAGGCAGGCTGGTGAATGGTACAAGCTACCACATGGCCAGAATGCCTCCCCCAGAGAAAGAAACATTATGGACACCCTGGGAGAAAGCCATTCTAGTCCTAGGCTAGTTACTGGTCTGAAATCCTGTTTCTACTGAAAGCTGGACTGAGAGACAAATGAAAAGGGGGTGGAGAGAACCCACCTCAGATGGGGAGGGGAGGTGTATCACTCAAGAATTTGTCACACTAAGCAGCTAAGCGATATAAATTGAAGAGGACTGGCTTAGGCATCAGAAGATACTCAAAGTCCCAACTCTAACATTCATTAGTCAGATGACAATGGGCAAGTCATTTAACCTCTCTGAGTCTCAGTTTTCCCATCTGTAAAATAGGAACATTATGATTTATCTCATAGGATTATTGTCAGAAAAGCATTACCAAAAACTTAAAGTGCTATGGAAATGTGAACTATTCTTTTAAATACCAAAAGCAACTCTGGGCATAGTCTGGAAAAGACATTCAATGTTTTTTGGCTGAGGCAGGAGAAGAGGAATGAAAACAGTCCTTACCAGCAAGGAGATTATAGCCTGATAAAAGAGACAAGTACATATATAAGTGTATGCAGGATAAATAAAAAACAGAATAGATACAAATATATACATATATTTAACTATTATATATAATTTAACTATCTCA
This sequence comes from Potorous gilbertii, assembly GCA_028658325.1. Classification (NCBI taxonomy): domain Eukaryota; kingdom Metazoa; phylum Chordata; class Mammalia; order Diprotodontia; family Potoroidae; genus Potorous; species Potorous gilbertii. The sequence continues at coordinate 3,551 of JAQQSK010009988.1, read as the reverse complement.
TATCTATATATGCAGAGATAGAAAAAGAAAGAAAAGAAAGGGATGAAAGAAGAAAATAGTAAAATATGAGGTAGTTTGAAAGGAAGGACACTAAAAATTGGGAATATTAATCAGTCAGTCACTAACATTGATTAAGCACTACTATGTATGGTAGGTTACTAAGGTAGGTACTAAGGAGATAAAAACAAAGAATGAAATAATCCCTACAGAAAGGAGATTCTAGTCTGATGAGAGAGACAAGTACATACATAAGTGTATGCAGCATAAATAAAAATTGAATAAATACAAATATATACACATATTTAACTATTATATATAATTTAACTACTTCATATCTATATATGTAGAGATAGAAAGAAAGAAAAGGAAGGAAGAAAGGAAGGAAGAAGAAGGAAAGGATAAGAAAATATGAGGTAGCTTGGAAGGAAAGGCGTAGAAGTTGGGAAGATTAGTCAGTCAGTAGTATTGATTAAGCCCCTACTATGTGTGAAGCCCTGGGGGTACAAAGCCAGTGCTTCACTAAGGGTCATCTAGTCAAACTCCCTCAAGTTACTGACAAAGGGAAACTCAGAAAGATCCAAGGACATACCTAAAGTCAAAAAAGTAATAAGACGTGGGGTCAGAATTTGAACTCAGGTCCTCTGATTCACCCTTGATATGCTACCCCACTGTTGCAGTGGGGAGGCTGTCCTGACATCTACCCCCTCCCATTTTGCACAGCCATTGAGATCCAGGAGGAGAAAAGCTGCATGTCACGTCCCAGAACCCATCCTTAGAACCACGTCAGGGCCCAAAATAGACAACCTGAGTCATCCTCCCTCCGAGTGGGAAAGAACAAAGCCGATCCCAGCCCCCAGATTCCAGGCACAGCTCTGCCACCCCCGAGGGCACGTCTGTCGGTGCCTTGACTGCCTGACTGCTCCCGAGCTCAGCTGGTCTCAATGCCCCAGGTTACTGCGGGAGTACCAAGGACAAATTTGGCTTCTTTAGCCACACTGGGCAAGACGCTGAATCCTGTCGGTACCAGGGCTGCGGAACCTGTCGAAGCCAGAGGGAGGGATGGGACTGGGTGCTGGGGATCTCGGGGGCGGTTCAACGATGAGCCCCGCTTCCTCTCCGCCCACCCCCGCAGATCTTCCATGGGGACCCTCCCGGCTGGGGAAAGGGGAAAGAGAAGTTAATTTATTCTTCTTTACTAATTTGAAAAGGAGCATAAACAGCAGAGTCCCCGTTACCGAGTTCTTCCGAGGGTGTACTTTAAGTCCAATTATGTGCGATTAGTGTATTTGCTCTTTGTTCCTGTGGCATATTAATTGCATAGCACGCATTCTGGCAATTAACTCAATTATGGGTTCTCTCCTCTGCAGCAAGCCACAATTTTGTACATTTGATTCAAAAGAAGCAGATGGATTTTTTAAAAAGGGCCGTTTTAGGAGAAGGTGAAGGGAACTCTGTGCTGCATTCCCCCCTCCCCTTTCCTCAACAACCACAAAAAAAATCAGCCAGGTAGGCACAAGGTAAGACTTCCCCCAAGCCAAGTTCCTTAGAGGAGATCAAGCAGGAGGAAGGGAAGGGAGGGATTTGAGGGACAAAGCAAATGGATGAAGAATCACTTACAAAAAAGACTGCCCCTGCAACCTGCCTCCTCTTCCATCAAAGGTGCCATCATTAATAATATCTGGCATTTGTAAAGTGATTTATGGTTTGCAATATACTCCACATATATCATCTCATTTGGGCTCCTCAACTTCCCTGTGAAGGAGATACTAATGGTTCTATTATCCCTATTTTACAGATGGGGAAACTGAGGCAGTTAATTGCCTTAAGTGGAGTCCCAAATCAAGTAAGGCACAAAGGTTATAGGATCTAGAACTGCAAAGGTCCTCCTGGTTCAAGGCCCTCATTTTATAGATGAGGAAACTGAGGCCTAGAGTGGTTAAAATGACTTGCCCAAGGTCACACAGCTAGAAAGTATCTGAGGCAGCATTTGAATTCAGGCCTTCCTGACTCCCAAGTTCAGCATTCTAAACATTATGCCATGCTGCTTCTCATTTACCTGGCTCCCCAGAAATGAGGCCTTGGAAACATCTTTTAATCTTCTTCTCCTTACCCCTAATTAAGGAAAATATAATCATAAATGAAATCTATATAGCACTCTACATACATTATCTCATTGGAAGAGAAAGAGATAGTAGAGAGGAAAAAATACTGACTTTGGAGTCAGAGAGCTGTGTTCAAATTTCTCCTGTGAAGCTTATTACCTCTGTAACCTTGGATAAGTCTCTTAATTTCTCTGGGTCTCAGTTTCCTCATTTGTAAAAATGAAGGGGTTGGAGTCCATTACTTCTAAGATCCCTTCTCACTCTAAATCTATGATCCTGCTAGATCTTTGCTCAGTCTCAGTCTCTCTCTCTCTCTCTCTCTCTCTCTCTCTCTCTCTCTCTCTGTTTTCTTACTGATTTCAGCTTCCTCATCTCTGAGAAGCAGAAGAATTAAAAACTGCCCACATCCTCCCTCTCCTGCTGTAGACTCAGGCCTTTGGGTTTAGGGCTGAGCAGGAGTTGAATTCCCTCTGCATAAATCCAAACATACAGCATGCCTTCCCCAGACTATGCCTAGATGTTGTTTTGGCACTTAGAATAATAACTCACATCCCTAAAGCACTTTAAGCTTTCTGAAATACTTTGCTCACAATAACCCCTTGAGATAATAAAGGTTAACATTTATATAGCACTTACTTGGTATCAGGCACTGTGCTAAATGCTTTACAAATATTATTTCACACCGCAACTTTGGGAGGTAGGTACTATTATCCCCATTTTACAGATGAGGAAACTGAAGCAGACAGGTTCAGTGACTTGTCCAGGGTCCAACAACTAGTAAGTATCTGAGGTTGGATTTTAATTTAGGTCTTAATGAATCCAAGCCTAGTTCTCCACCCACTGAGTCATCTAGTTGCCTCAGATGAGTAGCATTATTTCCATTTTAAAGTTGAAGTAACAGCAGCTGAAAGGAGGGACCCTCTGGCACAATCCACACTCAGGAATTACTGCTACCAGCTCTCCCCATTGTTAAATTTTTCAGTATGAGCATGTACCACATGCAACTGGGAAGCAAGGCTTCATTTTTTGCTTTGTTCATTGTCTGGACCTTAGAAAGTGATAAAGATCATTTTAGCAATACAGATACAACAACTCAAAGGTGTGTCCTGTGTACATTTTCTCCCCTGTACAGCTGGTAGTCAAACATTTACCAGCACATACCTGCATATCCAAAATGGAATTTCATCTCTAACACCTCCAACAAGGGGTTAAGTGTTGCAGAGGAGGGGGAGAGCCCAGCACCTTTTGAGGCAGTGCAATCCACTTTGGGGCAGCTCTCGTTGTTGTGAGGTTTTTTCCTAATATCAAGCAATAACAACAACAACAATAATGAGGAAGAGGAGGATAATGGTGGTGGTGGTGCTGGTGGTGATGGTGATGGTGGTGGTGGTGGTGATGGTGATGGTGGTGGTGGTGATGGTGATGGTGATGGTGGTGGTGGTGATGGTG
>JAQQSK010009987.1:0-12857 GCA_028658325.1 Potorous gilbertii | reverse complement strand
CTTTTTCTTGCCTTCTCAATGAATTGGAGAGGGAGAGAATTTGGAACTGAAAATAAAAATAATTTTTAAAAGTAAAAATATTAATCAAAAAGCATTTATTAAGTACCTTTAATGTTGCCCCCTCCCTCTCTCCCACCCATTAAATTATGAGCTCCTTGAGAACAGGGACTTTGCATCCTTGGTATTTAGCATAGCGCCTGGTACATAACGGGTACTTAATGTTTCTTGACTGTCTGAGAGGTAAAAAATATTATAGGTACCATGCTAAGGAAAGATCAGTCTTTGCAATATAATCTGAATTCTGAACCAATTTCTTAGGGGTATTTTAAAGTACTTAAAAAGCATTTTTAAATTTATGAATAACAAAATTCTGTTAGAAACAAAGTGGGCCTGTTGATCTTATTAAGTACTCACTTTAAATGTATCTTGAATTTTTTTGTTATGGACTTTGACCCTCTGAAAGTGAGCAAAAATTGATACTCAACATCCAAGTCAGCAGTCTGTCAAAGGGTTCCACAATATCCAGGAAGCTCAGTTTGTAGATTGGCTACCATCCTTGTTTTTTATAAACTCATGACTTTGTAAATGTACTTAAAACTTGAATTCTCTGTAAAAGCATTAAAATAAAAATCAGTAGCTTAATTAAACCTTATAATAAACTTTAATATCATTTGTATTATGAATTCTCTTGGTTTTAAATGAGAAACACATGCAGCATTACTTTGGCATGATCAATATATCTATTTAGATGAATAAGGGTAAATGAAGTATTGAATTTATGAATCACTGAAATTGGGAAATGAAGAAAATAGTGCCAGGCTATTAGAGCGTGTAATTTCTTTGTTTATTTAATGTAAAGGCAGACATTCTATATGTGTGTTTGTATATGAATTAGAAATACATATATATTTACATATATATATATACACATACACATATATATTTGATGACTACAAGAATTTTGTCTATTTAAAAGACATGGTTAATTGCTTTAGGGTATTGTATTGGATGGTTACTGCCAAAATATTATAGTGAAGTTTATCATGATGTATTTCAGTGAAAAATCTTTAAATGGTAATTATGGATATTTCTTTCTGGATACTTTGTTGGTATTTTAAAATGATGTTGCCTTGTTTTGTGTGTTAAAAGTATGAGTGGTGATAGATTATAGTATACTGTGTTTTGTCCTAATGGAATTTCTAAGGTAGGATTTTCCTTTTCTACCTCTCTTTCTTCTTAACTTCAATTCTCATTTACAGTAAGCTTTCTCCACCTCACTCCCACTGCCCCATATTTCCTTTTATTCCATGGAGGCTTTTTTTTCTACCTGTAACACAAGACTTGCCCCGTATAGTTGCAGTGGCCCGGCTTTCAAAGGTTTGTTCCATGACTCACCTAATCCTTTCCTCTTCATATTTAGGCGTGGTGGTTTCTAGTTATTACGCCTGGCCATGGATCCTAGGAGACAAATAGATCTTTCTTTTGTTACTGTTAGCACAATCAGAGTAGTTGATCTTTGGAGAAGAAACCAATAAACCAGATAATCCTCTATAGCCTACTGTAGCCACCCTATAGAAGCAAAGCTAGCCCAGGCTTCTGAACCAAACTGAATCTCATACTGCAGTGATGTCTGACAACTGTTGTCAAAGGGAAGTGAGCAAAAGAGGCAGATGAGGCCTTTTTTTCTTCCTTTGGTTGCAGAACAGTATTGCTCTGGGCAATCTAGTTTTCTGGCCAGCTTTCTCGCTGTGTCTTTGTTTTCCTGGTGTTGTGTGTATCCCTGGGGAGAATCTCATGCAGTGGGGTGTACTACAAGCTGCTAGAGGTCATAAGGCACAGTACACACCATGGGGGTAGTGACGACATTGTATCACATGGTCATCGATTGTCTACGTCCTTGACACCTTACAGTCTTTTCTCTCTTTTCTGAGGCATGCCTGTGCCAGAAGTCACAGAGTCCTGACAATTTTTTCGGTTTGTTAGTCATTGTTCTCCAGAGTATTTGTAGACACAGAAGGTGCCCAGTCCACCTGCTTTGACCTTTGGCTCCAACCTAAGGTTTTGGGGAAAACTTGGTTTCTCAGTTGGAAAGACCCTACTTCATAGGCTCAGATGTATTTTATGCTGTTTTTTTTTTAAGATTCTTGAAAAGGAATCATTATCCTGGGATCCCACAAGGTTAGGAAAGGACCTCAGAGGTAATCTGGCCTAATCTTCATATCCCCCCCCATAACATCTCACACAAACCTGAAGAACCAAATCAGGCTTTTTCTAGCCCCAGTTCTTAGAAGATGGAAGGTCTTCATAGAGTTTTTCCCTTGGAAGCTTGTTCGTAATTGACTAGAAGGGCTTCCTGAATTTTGCTTCTACCTGTCACAGAGATAAATTTCCATTGTTTCCTACAGAAGATACAAAGGCTCAAGTGCATTTTTTTTATAGCAAGAAAGAGAGAAACGATACAAATTCACTTTGGCTTGACTGACGAGGCATGTCTCCAGTACCTAATATGTATATAGAAACAGGCTAAGAGCTATGAAGGATATAAAAGCAGTATACTATATGGTAAACTATATTAAGTTTGATGTAGAACCTCAGCCCTTGAATACCTTATAACTTAGTTGAACTTGTTCAGAAAAGTCAGTATATTATCAAGTGTCAATTTGTGTGGTGCAAACAAAATTTATATGAATAGAAGGGAATGTGAGAGGAGAATGACTGGGATACATTGATGACAGAGCATGAAAACATTAAAAAATGTTAATTCTGCCATACAGTTACCCCAAACTTCCCACTCCAAAATTTAGGCGCCTTCTGATACGTTTTTTGTTGAATTCAAAAGTACCCTTCCCCTAATTTAATATTTTTAATCTCATAACAATTAGCATTTTATATGTTTGTAAAGTGCTTTATATATGTTATCTGATTTGATTCTCACAACAACATTGTGAAGTGGATGCTTTTATTTATTGTTTTACTTAATGAATTTTATTGATGAGGAAATTTAGGCTGGGAAAGATTAAATGACTTGCCTATTAAGGGTCCAAAGTAAGATTGAAACTCAGATCTTCCTAACTCCAAGTCCAGTGCTCCAATTCTTATCACTGTTTGTGTGCTTTAGAACAGTTTGGATCACAACCACTTCATGTCTTCTCATCCTATATAACACTTGGTAATGTTCTCTGGTAAATCATCTATAGGAAGACCACTCAACATATTGACGTTCTAAAGTTCTCTTCACGTTAGGAGACTACCAGTGGAACTCTGTTTGCCCATCTGATTGTTCCTTGTTCTTGATGCGTGACTGGCCTACCTTCTTTTCTGGCCACCATGTTCTCTGATGACCGCCTTTCTGCTCACATGGTTCTCTGAGAATATTCTTTCATTGCTCTTGAGCAGAGTATTGTATTATGTTGCAGGTTACTTACACCCACTAAGCCCCTCTCCATTGCTCTTTGGATGACTATCAATTTTAATTCTTTTGAGACTAGTGTTCTATGACAGTGATATAGGACGGAAGACTGGATTGCATTCAGGATATTAAGCAGTTTTTTTAGTTGTTCCAAACTTCTGCTGGAAACAATGGCCCCCTCATTTTTTTTAATCAAAACTTCTTCCAGGGCTGCTATCTGTCTATAACTTAATTTTTAAAAAACAGGGTTCCTGTATTATACTTTCTAAATTACTATCCTTAACATAAAGGAAAGAGCTTTGATATGGAGACTTGTTAGATGTACTGAAATGTCTTCAAATCTCTCTAGCCCTTTATCATCCACGGTGAAAAAAGTGCCTGGCAACTATGTTAAAAGTTTTGTGCAAAAAGCTATACTTTGTAGCTTTTTCTCTGAACTGTAGTATTTAGAACCACTTATTATATAAAAATATATGAAATTTCATTGGGTATGCTTGTCTTTGATTCCTGACTTAATTTTGGCATTAGATAACTGGTATTTGCTGATCAAAGTAAGCCTTGGTGCTAAAAAAGTAGAGACTGAGTTAACTCCCATGGTTCTTGGATACTGTCCAATTCAGGATTTTGAAAGCAGACAGAGGCTAAGACTAGATCTGATAAACTGTTAACTTCATAGTAAATGGGATCTACCCTAGTTAATTGAGTGTGGCTTCTCTGTGGCATTTAATGAAAGCAGATGTGGTGATGGTGACATCTCTCCTGGGATCCTAACTTACCTTTATCCAAACCCTTGCAGGTTGTTTTCTTGACTGTAAGAATACATTTCTATTATTCTAAAGTCAGTCTGTTGATTTTGATTGGTACATAGAAGACAAAGCACCTCTGTACCCATTTTTTAAAGCTTTTACATTCAAATAATGAATGTTCAAAAGAGTCTGCTTCAAAGATGCTATCTATGTCTAGATAAATGGATTTAATTTATCTTAGTAATTGAAGTACCTTGTTTTTCTTCCACTTGATGCAAATAGAATTTGAGATATAACTGTTAGCTCATTTACATTTTTTGAAAAGATCATCAACTGTCCCTGCAATATGCCAAACTTTGGACTGGATGAGATATGGTATCATTGCCAACTGGGGTGAGGGTGGAGAATTAAAAAAAAAAAAGATTTCAGCCTTCAAGGCAAATTTTTTAAAAGTTGTATACAATATTCTGAAAAATGAATTAATATCTAATCAGGGAAAATTAATAGGTTGATTTCATCGCTTATATCATCACTCATAATTGACGTAACTCATTTCTAAATATTAATGAACCACATGACAAAAATGGAAAGGCAGTGAGCATTAGAATAACTTAAAAAAATTTTCGAGTGATTGGTAATTTTTTTGCCCTTTGTTGGTTTTCTTTGAACGTCATGATCGATGTTTACTTAATGTATGGCATTTATTTCATAAAGTTTATTCCTTAGTTCTTTGTTACACTTCCTTTTGCTCAATGTATTAGTATGAAAATAGAGTAAAGGAATTAAATATTTTCCAATGCACCTGCTTCTTTGAATTATTTCTATGCCAAAATAAAAGGAAAAGGGTTTAAATTTCATTTGGGAATGAGGATAAAAAAAAGAGAAACATTTTCTTTATTATTTTGTGGTTGTCTTCATAGCGATTGGCATCTGTTGAGTTTACAAAATATATTTATAATTTGTAACATATATGGTTTGATATCAATTAGTTTGCATTAGATTTAATATCATTTATTTATATGCCTTGTTTTAGTCTTTCTTTATATCCTTGGTTTAACACAAAGCCTGACACATAGTAAGTATTTGATAAATCCTTGTTGATTGACTGAATATAAAAATACATTTTGCCTAGGAATTATTCCCCTTGATGGTAATGACACAGAAGCCCATATGAAAAGATTTGGGAAGCTACTCTTTTTTCTGGGAGACAGAGTATGTCTTTTCTGAATCATATCCTCAACTCTGAGATTTGCTTTGTGTGTCCTAGCAAAGAAAATGTACCTCTATGTGGCAGTATTCTTTTCTAAATACACAGGGAGCTTTGACTATCTTGTGAAAGGCTATGTGACTATGACATACAATATGCTAGAGATTTGTTTTGGTGGTTGAGCTGTAGGGGAGAGGGAGAAAGAGAGAGAGAGAGACACAGAGAGATAGAGACACACAGAGAGAGACAGAGACAGAGACAGAGACACAGAGAAATAGAGAGAGATAAAGATGTCAGAGACAGAAAGAGGGAGAGAAAGAGAGGGAAAGAAGAACAGAGGAAGGGAGAGACAAAGAGACAGAAGGAGAGAAAGAGACAGAAAGACATCAGACAGAAGAAGGGAGGGAGAGAGGGAAAAAAGAAGAGGAAGGGAGAGATAAAGACAGGAGAAAGACAGATGGAGAGATAGAAGGAAAGAGAGAGAAAGACAGACAGAAAAGAGAGAGAGAGAGAGAGGGAGAGAGAGCTAGCTCCATGGAAGTAGGTCATGAAGAAAAGATTGCTAGGCACTGCTTTGTGTAGAAGTAATTGTGCTCATTTATTGGGCTGAGTTATGACACATATACCAGAACTGTGTAGTTTCATTAGAAATTTTTGTTGAACATTAATCCTTCTGGCACCCGTGTAAAGGAGACAAGAAAGAGAGAATGCAAAGTAACTGAAAGGAACAATGTGATGCTAACGTGGTTTACATTGCAGTGCTATCTTCTGTTAAAAAAAACCCAACACAACAAAATTCCAAAAAAAAAAAAAACCCAATAAACCAAAAAAACCTCACAAAACAAAACCTTTTGGCTGGAAAGATCTTTTCACCAACCCAATTACCTATTAGAATGCATTCCGTTAATAGCACATGCAGCTATATTCTTCATTATTCCCTTTGCATAAATTATTTCTAGTTTTAGGCAAGTGTGTACAGACTGATCACAAGCATGTAGCAATGTATATAATGGAGTGTTTAGAGCCACTGCAGCAGTCATTGATTAAATGCCCACAATGAGCAAGACACTATTCTGGATTCTGGGGCATCATTACAAAAAGAGTTCCTGCCTTACTCACAAAAGAATATTCTATGTAAATAGATAAATAAGCATATACATGATAAATTGAGGGGAAGGAAAGCCCTAAAATCTGGAAGAAGAGGAGTCATTGGGGAGGGGAGGAAGTTTGAGAAAGCCTTTCATTAAGAATGAAAACTAAGCATTCTAAAAGGCTGAGATGAAGAGAGCATGTATTTTTAGGGTATTTCTCCTTTACTGGAAAGAAAATTTGTTTAATTATTCCTACATGTAGTCACAAGAAGACAATAATTCTGTAAATCTATTTCCATGTTAAAACATAGGTTTTGGAGGAATCTTTCAGAAAATTATAGATGACATTTTCAGAAAATTATGGATATATATGTTGGATAGCTTAGTCGAGGTACTTTAAAGCTACTGTATTTGTGTCCTGAACTCCTTTGTCAGTCTGGTGAAGTTTATAGACATACCCTTCTCAGATTAATGTTTTTAAATACATAAGCTAAAATATATAAAATTACAAAGGAAATGAAATATATTGAAATACAGTTATCAGAACTTTTTTTTTTAAGTTCATTGACCTCATAACCATTTCTTAGGTTAGACTTTCAGGGGCCTGGGCAACTGAATCAAATGAATTGTTGAGGACCCTTCCAGGACTTTTATTTTGTGAGATAAATAGAAGATAAAGCAGGGCCTCTGAAATCAAATGCTACTTCACTTCCCAGTCCTTTCACTTCCTTTTGAACAATCATAAAAACAAAAGAAATAAACCATGGATTGGAAGAGGGAGCCTTGATACTATTTCCTCCAGTTACCCATTTGGTGTAACTATGCCAGCATTTGTAATTTGTTGTACCCCTCAATACAATTTATCCCTTTAGTTAAGAAAGGGCACTTCAAAATAAATGTGTTAGTCAAATCACATTTTCATCCTTCCAAGTCCAAGAATTCATATAGGTTGTGAATTGAATTGGCAGGCCAGTGTCAACAACTTTCTCAGGGCATCCACTTTGCTGTTAGCATTCCAATGTTTAATAAAGAAAATAAGTAATCAGAATGGAGAAGAATAGTGAATGCAAGAAGAGGAAAGATGACTGTAGCCAGAACATGAGAGAAAAGGAACTTTAAGTTTCTCTGTTCTAAGGGGTTGTGGGAGAATCTACTTTTTGGCATGTCCAGCGGATGTATCATTTCTATGGGTAACTTTCCCTTATGCTTCCTGTCAAGCCACTGTTTTAATGAAACAAAAAGATACCGGATCCCTCTTACTAATACCTCCACATCCTTCCATCATCCCCTCTCTCTCCCCGCTAGAGCTAGCCAAGAGCATTTCTCCCACCCTTTTATCCTTTTTCCCAAGAAAACTATCTGAAATACATGAGATCCTGCCCGATTCAAGCCTTGTAGAAAGCTTTGTGTATCTTGAGCTCAGTGATTACCTGTGTATGTTACAGTAGCTAATTATGTGATTGACACTTGGTTCTAATTTTTATACATTTTAAGGAATGTGAACTTTTGATTTTTGAAACAAATTTAATTATCAGAGTCAAAGTTCTTGATATTTTAAGCCCTAAAAATTGTGGAGTTGGTGTTAATGAATTAGAAAGTATTTTTTTATGTATCTACTTTGTGCTTAGAACTATTTCGGCTACTAGGGTATATGTATTTTTTTAAATGCTCTTCACTCTAAAATCTCTCCTTCCTCAACATTTTACCACTTCTCTTGATAACCCTACATTCTCCCAGTTGCCCAGACTGGAAACCTTGAAATCATGTCATAGCCCCTGTCCCCTCCTCAAAAATCACCTACTACTAGTTTTCCTCGCTTTCATAGATTATTCATGTAGTTTTCTAATTGATCTCTCGGACTCGATTCTGTGACTTCTCCAATTAATTCTTTGTAAGATTGTCAAAGTAACTTTTCAGGCATCCGGGCATGACTTCTAGAAAATTTTCAGTTGGTTCCAACTACTTACTAAGTAAAATACTAACTTCTTAGCCTTCAAGGAACACCATAGTCTGGCTCCAGTATACCTTTCTGGTCCTGTTTCATGTCTATTAAATGTTTTGTGGAAAAAAAGAACATTTATTTGAAAATCACAACAAAACTGGACAAAGTTTTGCTAATGTGAGGGTGTCTTGGAGGTTCAGAGAAAAGAGAAACCACTGTGGCCAGGAGTAGTTGGGGAAATCATTCAGGAGAAGATCGGAAATTGAGTTGGGTTTTGAAGAAAAAAAGCAGGTTGTATTCAGGCAAAAGAAAGTGGGAAAGACATACTAGGCAAGGAAAATAATATAGAGTAATTGGGTCTTCTAGACATGAGACTATAAGAGCCTGGACAAACACTATAGCAGTGGAAATGGATGGGAAAGGGTGAAACCAGATGGTCTTGAAAAGGAAGAACCAACAGAACTTGCTGATAATTGTGTAAGGAGAGAGAACCTGGCACAATGGATAAACTGCTGACTTTCAAGCAGGAAGTCCTAGATTCAACCCTCACCTCTCCTATACAAAGACTGTGTGACTCTAGTAAATCACTTCACTTTTCAGTGCCTTGGTCAGTCAACAAGCATTTATTAAGCACCTACTGTGTGTCAGGGATACAAAGAAAGTTTGGGTTTTTTTTAATCCTTATTTTTAAGGATCTCACCATCTAATGGCGATAATGACAATAACTATGTTCAGACATAGTTATTCAGACATTTTCAGACATAGGATAAATTGGAGATAATCTCAGAGGGAAGGTACAGACAGAAAGGTTTCTTGCTGATTGTAGGACTTTAGCTAAATCTTGAAGGAATTCAGAGAAACCAGGAGGCAGAGATGGGGAAAGAGAATTCTAGACATGGCAGGATAGCCAATGAAAATGTCCAGAATTTATGGAGTGACTTGTGTGAGATCCAGCACGGAGGCAAGTGTCAGTGGATCAGAGTGGGGAGGTAGAGTAAGGTATAAAGGTAGGAAGGGGTCAAGGTATGAAGGACTTTAAAAGCTAAACAAAAGTTATATTTTACTTGACTTTGGAGGTCATGGGAGCTCCTGCAGTTTATTGAAATGGAAGGGGAGAGAGTCACGTGGTCTATCAAATATTTCATAGCCTAGTCTAAATATTCTAAGTTTTATCATTCAATGATGCTTAATTTGGTGGCATAAAATCTGTTGATAAACTATAAGAAAATTTGCTTCATTTAGCTTACAAGCTTCTACTAAGCACTTAATATGTGTAAAGCATTTTAAGTAGTAGTAGGGTTTTCAAGGTGAAGTGCAATTACTTGTGTGGGGTCACACAGTGAGTGTTTTAGATATCCCACCTCACATTATGGGAAGTAGCTAATTAGAATATAACAGCAAAAATTTGAGTTCAGACATTCATGCCATTTTACTGATAAAAAATTGAAAAACAAAAAGGCCAAATGACTTTTCACTGCAAGTATCATTTTGATGTCCTTGTTCCCCACCCACTTTTCATTTTACAGGGATGACTCCAGTGAAATCTGATGATTGATATTGGTGGCTGTGATGCCCACAGTCAGCATGAGAAGACAAATTAAGTATTTGATCTTGACATTCGAGTACATTAAAAAAGCTATGAAAAAACAAGTATATCATGAAATTTTAATTATCTTGTCATATAAAAAATGCACATATTCTTGTTTAATAGAATTATTGATGAGATGAAATGATTTTAATTTTGATTCTTTAGAATGCTTTACTTTTAATAAAACATTAGAAACAAAGTCATTCTAAAAAAAATCTTATTTCAAAATTCAGGTCAAATTTCATACATAGAATTGTATATGTAAAATTTGGTCACTTGGTATAGTTCTAAATGCATTGTTAATAAGTGCAGGATTTCGAGTTAGAAGACATAGGTTTAAATCTGTTAGTTAATTTGTAGAATGATAGATTTAGAAAAAACAACAACAAAACCCCAGAAGTTTAATTTTACAGTGAGAAAGGTGAGACCAGAGCAATTCAAGGGTGGGAAACCTACGACCTTGAAGCCACATGTGGCCTTCTAGGTCCTCAAGTGTGGCTCTTTGAATCCAAACTTAACAGAATAAATCCCCTTAATAAAAAGTATTTATTCTGTAAAACTTGAACTCAGTCAAAAGGCCACACCCAGGGACCTAGAAGGCCATGTGTGGCCTTCAGGCTACAGATTCCCTACCCCTGGCTTAGGTGTTTTACTTAATTATTATAAAAACCAGTAGACTTTAAACTCTGGTCTCCTGACTCCACGGACTATGTTCTTTCCATAGTACCACATTGCTTCTTAATAATAATTGACCTCCGTATATTTAGGTATTAGATAGAAACAGCCAGATTGCTCAGTGGAGTTGGGGTGAAGTCAGGAAGATTTGAGTTCAAGTGTGGCCTAAGATACTTACTAACTGTGTAACCCTGGGCAGGTTACTTAACCTGTGTGCCTCTGTTTCCTCAACTATAAAATGGCAATAACATTAGCACTTACCTCACAGGGTTATTGTGAGGATAAAATGAAATGATATTTATAAAGTACTTAGTATAGTCTCTGGCACATAATAGACTTCTTTCCTTCCTTTTTATATGGCATTTATATTAAATGATATAAGAGGCTGCTTCTAGTTCTAAATCCTTTGATCTAATAATACAGCTATCATACAAACAGACCTACAGTGATTAGAAATGGAAACAGCATGTACTAAAAGATATAAAAGCTTGCCTAAGCAAAAATCATTAATTTGGGCTTAATATATCCAAACAGATTGACAGGGAATGTATTTTTTTTTAACATTTATTTCATGATACAAAATTCAGAAACTATTTCGAAATGTTTAATTGTTTTTTAAAGGGATTTTAATATGCCCTGAGGGAAGAAATAGAATCATTACAAAGTTAACAAATACATTTTTTTAAAAGCCCATCTGAGGAAAATAATTACTGTCACACAGATGTTTAGTGAGAGTGACATCCCGGCGTATGCTATTGAAATCTGGATCAGACTACAAATTTGTGTGTGAACAATCAAAATCACAATGCCTAACACCATCATATCAAAGTCAAACACATTAACATTGACTTGCTTCTGAAGAAATATTGTTTCACATAGAATAATTAGATCATATAAGAACAGTGATTTGGGTTACAGTAGTATTTATCTTTTTTTTTTTTATTTGGAGGGTTACAGTAATCTTGTTTAGAGGAGAGCCATAATAAGTTTGCAAGTATCTGCCACATAAAAATCCTGAGGGCACAGAGCGATCAGATTTCATCAGCATTAACATTTTCAGTGGTGTGGTGTAATAATTTCCTCTTGCGTTTGGAAACAGCCTTAATCAAAGATTTAATCCAAACCTAAATAATCTCATTGAAATGAAGGCAGAGCCAAGTAGAAATGATGTGCTGAAGTGATAAATGTTGTTTAAAATTCAACTGCAAAAGGTACAATCTTTAAGTGAAGGGTGGGTGTGATGGGGAAGAAAAAGGGTAGAAGGGACCTTTTTGGAATAAACAAAATACTATTCATAAAAAAAAATGAATGTGGCAGAATTTTAGAAGAAACATTCTAAGAGAAAAGCCTTCTTCAAAGGAATTTTCTCCAAAAGGAACTAGGTCAGCCTGCAAACATTATTAGAAAACTTGTAGAAAACAAGTTTGTACTATCTATTCAGTCATTTTACAGGCACTGTCTGCTTCCTAAAGGAAGGACATTATTAACTGAGCTATAGCATACACAGTGGGGACATCCTGATTATATCATCTTGGCAGATGGGCTAAACCAGGTTGAGAATAACTGACAGGCCTCAAATCCATAGGTGAGTTAGGGATATGTCTCCCCCAAGGATGTGAAAACTTCCTTCGGAGGAATGGGCAGATGAGAATTTCTTCTAGGTCGTGAAGGTGACTGGAGTGGGCATTGTGGAATATTTAGAACTTGGTCAGACATCAAAGACTCCAAAGTTTTCTATTTCATCCTAGGCCATGGTCAGTTGTCCTGATTTTTTTGTCTTGACACTGGACTGTGATGACGCTGGAAGAGAGAATGAGGCTGATGACTTTGTGCAACTCTACGTCACTTAAATCCAGTTCTCAAGAAAACCAAGACCTCATTCCACGAGGTCATGGATCCTCTTCAAAAAGAAGGACAAACAACGAACAATGATGACTAATTATCATTAACATCCTTGCTTCCACCATTTACTTACTCCATTTTAAACAGAATTTAAAATGTTTGTAACACCTTATATTAATAAACTATAAACATAAGAATTTTACTTAAATTAAAAACATGGGGCCTAATATCCAATTTTGTGTAATAGACTAGAAATTCAATTTAAAGCTTTAGGTATGTCTTTTTATACCTTTACTTTCATTACTGGCAGTACAGTATAGTGGAAAGAACACTGGTTCTAGAGACAAAGGACTTCTG
>JAQQSK010009986.1:0-12857 GCA_028658325.1 Potorous gilbertii | reverse complement strand
TATTGGGGAAACTAGTTAGGAAATAAGTAATGGATAGTACTCTATGAGGCTACTGTTACTGAGCTGCTGGGTGATAAATTGGAGAGCAAGCTGGGCCCGGAGTCAGGAAGACCTGAATTCAAATGTGATCTCAGACACTTGGTAGCTGTGTGACCCTGGGCAAGTCACTTGTCCTCTGTTTGCCTTATTCTCCTCAACTGTAAAATGGGGATAGTAACAATACCTACCTTGCGGAGCTATCGTGAGGGTCAAATTAAAGAATCTTTGTAAAGTGCTTAGTGTAGTGCCCGGCACATGGGTTATTCCCTTCCCCTTTCCTTTCTCCCCTCAACTCATATAAATTGGCAAAGGCTTTGGATTTCTTTTCTAGTAGAAGTGATAGTGTGAGAAGCAGTGTGCTTAGTGATAGAAAGCAGGCCTCCAATTCAGGGAGAACCAGGCTAAAGTCTTGCCTCTAACATTCTGAATGCCTCAGGACAGTCTAGAAAACCTTGAGTTGCAGTCTATGTTCATGAATCTCCTCATCAGGAGTTCCCTATAGCTATGAATGACAGACCCAGTCAAAACTAAATAAGAAGAAATGCTCTTAGGACTCTCAGCTCTCCCAGGGTCTGTGATCTCATCTATGTCGGTCTTCTTTCTAGTGGTGAAGGTCGTAGTCTATCTCTGCACATCCATCCTGCATGGCTCCTGTCAGCGTCCTCGCTGAAGTCAGACACATTATGTTCTTGGTTCCTTTATTGCGCCTGATACATGGTCGGAGAGCAGATCATCTTTTACTCTTACCAAGTGATCAACCTATCTTCTTCCAGTCATATTTCTCTGATATCCTATGATCTTATTCATGGTTTTTCATATGTTGCATTTCACTCACATCCGTCATAAGATCCTCCATTGCCTGCTGAGTGATACTTCAGTGTTCCAGGACATTCAGGCAGTCAGTAAACATTTATTAAGTACTTATTATGTGCCAGGCATTATACTAAGCACTGGGGAAACAAAAAGAGACGAAAGACAATCTCTGTCACAAGGGGCTCACAATATGATGGTAAGGCAACAAGCAAACGTAAGTGCAAACAAGTTGTATATAGGATAAAGAGGAAATAATTGACAGAGTGAAGATACCAAAGTTAAAAGACGTTGGGGAATATGCAGTTCCCATCAAAGTAATCTAGTTTAGCAGAAGTTCAGCATGTATGCAAGACAGTTTCATGAAATAAGGTTGGAAAGGTAGGATGCTGACAAACTATGGAGTGACTTGAAAGTCATGCAAAGGAATTAAATTTTATTTGGTAAGCCATAGGGCCCCACCAGATTTTTGAGCAGAAGAGTGACATTTCTAGATCTGTGTTTAAAAAAGGCTAGTCAAAGAATGAAAGTAGCTCACATTGGTATATAGCACTTTAGCATTTGTAGAGTGCCTTAATGTATCACCTAATTTGATTTTCACGATTGTCCTATGTATCATGGGTATTATTTTCAGATGAAAAAACTGAGTTTCGTAGAGACTTGTCTGTTGTCAGACTCCTACTATGTCATTGGTGAGATCTGCACAGAAATCTTCCTGATTCCAGCACTCTATCTGTTACCCCATGCTGCCAAGTCATATGAAAGATAAACTGGAAGGGAGATGGAATTCTAAATGTGGGATTTTAGTTGGGACTTAAAGAAAGCCAGGGAATTCAATAGGCAGAGGTGAAGAGATAGATCATTCCAGGCACATGGAACAGTCAGAGAAAATGCCAGGAACCAGGATATGGCATATTTTTTTTCATGAAACAGCCAGGGACCCAGTGTCTGGATCTGAGTATGTGGTAGAGATTAAAGTGTAAGAAGACTGGAAAGGGAGGGAACCTAGGCTGGATTAGGAAGGGCTTTGAATGCTGAACAGGATTTTGTATTTGATTCTGGAAGCAGTAGGGAGACATTTGAGTTTATTGAGTAGGCAAGTGTCAGACCTGCTCTTTTGGAAAATCATTTTAGTCAATGAATGGAGGATGGCTTAGAGTAAGGAAAAACTTGAGGCAGGCAGACCCTGCAGCAGGCTAATCCAGTAATCTAGGTATGGATGATGAGGGCCTGCACCGGAGTGATGGCACTATCAGAGGAGAGAAGGGGAGTACATGAGATGACAGTCATACAGCATAGATAGAATATGTTAATAAAAAGATGCCTCAGTTTCTGGGAGTTTGGGGGGGGGGGTCATTAAAGGAGATCTAAATGTCTTATTCATACAGGAGAACCCAAGTGGATGAAGAATCCCTCTTAACTGAATTATGATGCACATTTATGAACCATAATGAATTGTAGAATTTGTAGATACTAAGACAAAAGTATAAATTAATGAGTTAGTAGAATAAATGAGTTAGTAGACTAGGCTAAACTTTCTTTAATGTATAAGCCAGTCTTAGAAAATATCATTGTTAGGTACTTTGGAAATCTGCAGTAACTATTAAGGCCGTGAGAACTATTAAGGCCATCAAAATACACTAATTTACCAGATGCTACTCTAAGATAAAGGAGTTTCTGTAGCTTCCAAAATAATCCATTTTTCAGTCAAAAGAAGCAAAGAGCATTTCTTTTTCCATTATTTGGATTTCCCCTGTTCTCTCTTTCATTCAGCTACCATCCTTTTTACCTCTTCAGTGCCATAGTTTATAAAAAAAAAAAGTCATCAATGTCTTGAATGTATTCTTCCTCATCACTTCTTTCTCTTTTGTGGCTCCTTCTCTACTTTTTCTTAACAACTTTGCTAAAATTTTCTTCTGAAAACTCACTCATGACAAACACTGTGACCTTTTCTCATTTCATAACCTCCTTGACCTCTTGCATTTGCCACGCAGCCCACGAGTGCTTCTGAAGACTCCCATCTCTTTGGATTCTGAGGCACTGCACTCTCCGGGGCATTTCTGCGACTTTGGCTCCATTCTTTTGGCTTCTCTTTGTGTTCCCCCAACTCCTGTCTTCAGCCCTTTCCTTTTTCTCTAAATGATTTTCCTTGTTAAACTCATTTGTTCCCATAATTCCTTACAAGCTCTGTACAGATAATTCAGAAAATCTTTCTCTCCGGTCTCAACCTCTTTTAAACTATAGTTGCACATCTGCCACTAAGAGCCAGATTTTTCCACTTCTGCCAAGATCACATGTCCAAGTCAGCTTGTCCATACTTACCCTTTAAACCTTCTGACTTTTCTTTTTTACTCCTTCAGAAAATACTCTTTCTGTCAGTAACACCACCTGGTCTCCCACGTTGAAAAGTTTATTATGGTATTTTTGGCTTTTTTTTCTCTCTCATTGAATTAACTATCAAATCAAGTCCTCTCATTTCCATTTGTGGCAAATCTCTTGATCTTCTCATTCCTCTGTATCCTCATAGCCACCACCCTACTATAGGATCTAATTGCCACCTGCCAGCAGTCAACTCCTAACAGCTCTTCACCACCTCTCTTTCCTCTCCCCTCTTTGTCTTTCACATTATCTTGGTAGCTTGGGGTAATGGATACAAGGGCTGGGATCAGGATGACCTCTGACACGTAGGAGGAGTCTGACCATGAAAAGGTCATTTCATCTCTAAGAACTTTAGTTTTCTCATCTGAAATAGCACAGTTGTGAGGATCAAATGAGATGCTGTATTAAAGCAGCCCACAAATGCTAAAGCACCACATCAGTGTCTGCTAGTGCTGTTCTCCGACTAATCTTTCTTGCACATAGCTCTACTACTCCTGCTTCTCTTCTGCTCAAAAATGTGATTTTCCCAATGCCTGGAGGCATTGAGAAAATGAGGGACTATGGCCCAGGATATGCTGCTCTGGGTAGTCACAGAGAGGGTAGAGTTGGAGAGTAGGTTAGTAACTCATTCTTTCCAGAAGCATTGACAGAATTCATAGGGTAATAAATAGATTTAGAGCCAGAAGGGATATTAGAAATCATTAAATCCAACCTTTCCATTTTACTGATGAGAAAACTGAGATGGACAGAAGTTAAGTGACTTTCCTCAGGGTCATGCAGCTAGTAAGTATCTGAGCCAGACTTGAACTCGGGTCTTTCTGACCTGAGGCCCAGTGCTCTATCCACTGCAACACCTAGATACTTAATTGTCAGTTTCTTTTAAAAATTTAGGGCAAGTTGAATGCTTGTACAACTGTTGCATTGGTGAAGGGAATGTATTGGACTTCTGTAGGTGAAGGGGGTGTGATTGGTTAGAGACAAGCTCTGTGGTTAGGTATCACAATGCAGCTCATCTGGGGTTCCTGGGGTCTCATCCCCTGGGGTCCAAACATTTCCCCTTGACACATCCCCAGGGGCTGGGCTACTCATTTAGAAGATGATTCTTTTCTTTACTCCTTCTAACCTAGCTCTATAACTTTGGATAAATTGCTTTTCTGCATCTCAGTTTCATATTTCCAATCAGTGGGGCAGCTAGGTAGTGCAGTGGCTAGAGCACCATCCCTGGAGTCAGGAGGACCTGAGTTCAAATTTGGCCTCAGACATTTGACACTTAGTAGCTGTGTGACCTTGGGCAAGTCACTTAACCTCGATTGCCTTGCCTTTCCCCCTGCAAGACAAAAAAAACATGTTTCTAAATGGTAAGGGTATAACTGGGTAACCTTCCAACTATAAGAATTCCATGATTCTGCGTAGATGTAAAATATTGTATTACATTCACTGTATGTATTTGTTTGAACTCTGCTTCTGTCATGGGGTGTGCATGAAAGCTGGGAGATGAAGAGCTCAGTATTCTTTCACCCTCTTAGGAGCATTTAACGAATTGAGCTTTCATCGGCAGGAGAGTTACTAGTAAGAATGGTCCCAAGTAATTGATTGGGTAAAGTTGTATCATACAGTGCATGTAAATGACAAGAAATAATTGAGGTTGGAGTAGTATATATTCTAGCTTTCCTTGCTGTGGTCATTAGTTCCACTTGAAATTTACATGCAGTGTAATGAACATGATGTAACTTGATGTGTGACTGAGGTCAACCTGACTTAAGCTTTACAGCTGAAGCACAGCAAATGTCTTTATCAGCAGTCTTTTAATACAACAATATATTGCTATGGAAAAGCAGAATGGATAAAACTTTATAGAAAATAATTGGGATTAAAAATAGGAGGAAGTGGAAGAAACCACCATTATCATTTACAGTTACTATTCTCACAACTGACCATCATATTGCTTTGTTCAACTCACATTTATTCAACACCAACTTGTTGCCAGGTATTGTGCTAGGCACTGAATATACAAGTACAAAAAAAGGTCCCTGGCCACAAGAAGCTTACCTTCTACTTAGAAGAAGCCACATCTGCATAGACAAGGGGACAAGAAAAAATATACAAAGTAAATACAAAATGGCTTGGAGTGCTTTGTGTCAGATCAGGAAAGGTCACATGTGTGTGGGGGAATCATAAATGGAAGCCGGGGATTCTACGAGTAGGTTTTGAAATGAGAGCATTCAGATAGTGACCTGGGCAAAAGGCATGTGACTGGGGTGTGTGGGAAGCAGCATTTAACATTTAATATCAGCTAAGACCCATGATCCTTAATGTTTGTGGATTTCCTCTAAGATTCTTTTCAGTTATCCTGTGTGTATTCTGTTTGCATGTTGACTCTCCCTCCATGCCCCCATTATATCATAAACTCCTTGAGGACAGGAGCTGTGTGCCCTCCTTTATATTTCGAGCATTCAGCCCAGTGCCCAGCACAGAGCAGCCTTTCAATACTTGCTTGTTAAATTGACTCGACATTGAGCAGAATGCAAATAGTGATGGGAAGGAAATCCAAAAAGATCTAGGAGGAAGGACTTTCAAGGTCAAATAGAGGAGTTTGTATTTTTGCCTGGTGACACTAGGGGGCCACTAAAGCTTCTCTTTTTTGGGGAGTGATGTAGTCCTTATACCTCTTTGGCAGTTGCATGGAGGCTATATCTAATGGTGAGAGACTGAAGGCAGAGAGAAGGGTTAGGAGTCAGATTATTTAAGTAGCTTGGAAAGAAGTGATAAAGGCCTGAACCAGCAAGTGACAAGGTATATGCTTCTTACACTGATATGTTAACTCTCTCAGTCATCTAAAGAACAAAAATGTATAGCTATATTTTATAGTATTCCTGAATTATCTAAAAATTAATGCAAATAGTTGCTACATAGAATCTCCATGTGAAAGTATGTATACTTATACAGTGTGCACACACACATATGCATACATGTACGATGATGTACATAGTTCAGACTTGTGATTTCATTGATGGTTCCTGTAAGGAAATGAAAATAGAAATAGGCAGCCCAAACCACAGGGCACTGGTAACTCAGGGTCACAGGTACAAGGTCATGTAGCCAGTATGCCAATTATTTATTTATAAATTACAGGTTCACCATATATAGAGCTGGAAGGTATCTTTGAGAGGATATAATACTAATGCCCCTTAATTTTACAAATAAGGAATTTTAGAAGTAAAGCAACTGATATCTCACAGGTGTAGTAGCAGCTGGGAGCCAAATTCTGCTATTCTATATTCATCCAAATCACATGTAAGCAGACTACCACAACACCTTTTTTTCTCCCTCCTCTTAAAAATTATAGCCAGGATCATAAAAGATTCCTTTTGGATTTCTATCTGAAAGTGAAATCAGGTTCAAAGGTCTCATTTCCTGTTTAAAAATTCATTTTAGATGAAAAAAATTGATTTAAACGAAATCAGAAGATAATTCTCCAACGACTTTTTTTCATTAATGTTTTACTTCCATGACATTGACAAATGCACCATTTGTGCCATTAATAATAGCAGTAGAAAGAGAAGGCTAAGTGGAACAGTGAATTAATGCTATTACCTCTCACTTCTAATAGCCCAGGTTCAGGCAAGGGAAAGGCTTTTTGGTGATGTCATCAGACTCCTCTGTGGACATGTACCATGGAGGTGTGACCCACTGGCATCATTTTATGAATCCCTGCTTAAGAGAGCCCCGAGAGTGGAGTAGTTGTCATTTGCCAGAAAATAAAAGCAGAATGAAAATCGCTTATTCCTCATCCTACATTCATTGACACCTCATGTTTGTGTACATCAGAAACTCTCAATGGCCACAACAATCCTTTTGTTCCTCCTGAAATGTGAAGCCGTATATTTATCTGAGAAGTGTGGTTTAAAACTCACTCTGATGACTTCATTCTGGTTTCCACCCTTGACAAGTGTGCATCACTGTCTGGCTGCTGGGTCCTTTGTTTAGTTCCTGCTTTCTTCAGCAGCTTCCCCTTTCTCTGATGTAGAAAAGCACAATGACTTCTGAAATATTGAACTAAGGAGATGAAATTCCTGAGGTGAGTAGGCACCAGTCTGTTTACAAATTATTCTGCATTGTCTTCCAACTTCATCTCAACCCCAGATACCAAGGCTTTTGCCTATATCCAATTAATGACATTTCCCAGAAGATAAGATGTCCATAAATAATCGACAGATTATTATTGGTCAATGGAATATATCTATTTTCATTTAAAGACAGGCTTATAATTACATTCAAAATAGATTGAACTTGGATTATTATTGTTTAAAATATGTCAAATAGATGTTGGGACTATTATGACTTATAAATAAGTCTTCACTTTATGTCCCAGAGTGCCTAGTTTGAAAGAGGTGAGCAGATTTTCATGGAGTAAGTAGAGGGACCATCAGTTAATTTTACTATGCATCTTGGACAAATAAGTTGAATGCCAAAGTAAAAGGATTTTGTTGAAAGTAGTAAAAAGGGAGGTAAGGTGACAGGAGAAATTGTATTTGTTTTTTATTTCCTAGACATTCCAGAAGTTCCTGTTCAAAGTGTAGAAAAAATGCTTAAAGTAAAATGCTTAAAAGCTTTTGTCTCAGCTGTAATCATAAGCTTGGTCTGACTGTTCCTGCAGATCATTCATCCTCTGTGTATTTTCCCTGTCCTTACAATGGAGAAGATAATGCTTGGCATTCTCCTAAATCACAGGTGTTTTAGATTTTTAACTAATTCTATAAAAATACTTTATATTCATAGAATCTTTGTGTAGTCGAAACAGTGTAATTATACAGTATTATAATGATAATTTCTACATCTTCAAACTTTTAGACCCCTTAATTTTAGGCAAAGATAATTTTCTCCAATCCATATAAGCATGTGTAGTATGTGTTCTAGAGAAAAAAATACTGACTAAGGGGCCCTTTGTGGACTCAGAAGCATAATAGAGTGGAGAGAGCAGTGGTCATGAAGATCTGAATTCAGAGATGCCCTTAGACCTTATGAGATATATAACTCTGGTCAAGTCACTTAAACACTCTGTACCTCTAATGTCTATACAATTAGAGGCTTAGACTCAGTGGCCTCAAAAGTCCCTTCCAACTCTAAATATATGACATTTTTTGACCTATGAAATAAAAATGTGAGAATTATATATGTACAGTATATGTTCTAGTTACCAAAAGTACTTTTGTAAAAGTTGTATGTTTTCAAACAAAGGTCAAATCTTTACCCTTTTCAACTCATTACTAAAGAGGCATGAAGCCCCACATTTCATTTCTGACTTCTTTCTTTTCCAGAGTAGAAGATAAAACCAAGTCTTTTAAATAACAATTCCAATATATAACCTTAAAACAAGTGACTGACAAGATAAGTCAAGTTTTAGCTTTTGCTGAGATGTTAGAAACTCTGTAAGACAAGGTCTGCAATGGAACTATTAAAAGAATCTGAGCTCTAATGATAGAGATGCTGTAAGGAGAGTAGATGCATTTTAAATTGAAGCTCTTACTGTTTAATAGACCTAATACAAATAATGCTCTCAGGGCAACTATAAATATCTGTATTAATCTAGAAGTTTTCTTTTTTCCTCTTCTTGTATATTTTCATCAAAAATTGCCTGAGGAATTTGATGTTAATGTTTCATTTACAATTGTATATGCCCTGGTTTATTATTTCTAAAGCACCATTTATTTGTCAAAATGTGGGAGGACTGGGGGCAATTGGTCCTGTGACCGTTTGTTACAGGGAAGCTCCTACTGTCAACGCATTTGCTGTGCCACTTAGAGAGCTGTCTGTGGCAATTACTTCAATAAGTGAGTTGACCAAGCTTATATAGCCAGTATGAATCAGGGGTAGGATTATACCCATGTCTTCCTAAAATTGAAACCAGCTCTCTACCCATCTATTTATTATGCCATACTGCCTTACCCATTTCATAATACATTAAAATTAGTTCATTTTACTCTTTAAATTGTATTTTTAATGGAAGCTAGTTTCTGTGATTTTAAATATGTCTGCACACACACATTTGTACACACACACAAAGAAGCATGAGATCAGGACTGGACCTGACCAGGAATTCTTAACCTGATAAGATTTCAAAAAGTCCTTGAACTTTAATGGAAAGGGTTCCATAGCTTCATCGTGCTGCCAAAGAGAGGTCCTGGGTGAGCATACTCCTTCTATTAAGATAGGTTACCACCTTCTCTGAAACTGTAGTCTTAGAGAGCTGCCTAGAGCACTGAGAACTTAAGGGATTTGTCCAGGGTCACAAAGCCATTATGTGTCTTTGAGACTGGTTCTTTTCTCCATTGTCAAATTGCTTCTCTTATCTATTGGTGATTTGTAGGAACTCAGAGAACCCAATGATCCCAGAATCATGTTATTTGAGAGCTGGTAGGAAACTGAGGAACCATCTAGTCCAGCTGCACAACAGCGCCCCAACATGCTAGCCTACAAACGTGTATCCAGCCTGTATTTGAAGGCAGCCACATAAAATGATAGCTTTGGACAGCTGTAGTGATTAGGAAGTTTTTCCTACCATCAAACCGAAATTCTTCGCTTTTCACCTTCTCCCCATTGCTTCTGGCTCTTCCCTCAGGACCCAGCAGGATAAATGTGATTCTTACTCCACATGACAGCTATCTTACATACATGGGAAAAGCTACCATATCCTCCCTGAGTTTTCTCTAAGCTAAGAATGCCTAGTTCCTTTAGCCAAACTTTACATAGCATTGACTTAAAGTCCTCCTGGTTTTTCTGCTCTGGACACTCTCCAGCTTACCAATGTCCTTTTTAAATCAGAGTGCTCTAGCTAAACACAGTACTCCACATCAGGTCTCATGTGATCAGTTGGAATGATCACCTCGGTGTTCCTGGAAATTGTGCTTCTCTTAATGAATCCTAAACCCTAATTTGTTTAATTCAGGTAGCTTATTATTCTTTTCATGAATCGAAAAAAAATTAGGTCCAATAGATGTAGGGTATGTGTGTGTGTACAGAAACCATTATTTTATACAACATACCTATAGTCCAAGATGAGTATTTTATAGGAGACAGAGTTGGCCTTGATGTTAAGTCTCGCCTCTGAGACATACTGTGTGACCCTGAACAAGTCAAGTTAACCTTGCAATGCTCAAAGCAACTCTCAGTTGTTGAGAAGATGCTAATTTGCATTGTGCCTATGAGTTTTTTGCCACAATGAAGTCACAAGTCCAACACCTGCCCCTTTTCATCTTTCACTCACTAAAATGCTCTGCACATTGGATATACTGTAAAAAAAAAAGTTTTGGGTTTTTTTTGAGAAAGAATACTTTATCATTTTGTATTCAAACACTTATTTTTTGCTTGAGGTTTTACCTAAAACAAGGGAAAAATATTTTGGTGTAGTTGTGAGGCCTTAGGAAATTTTGAAAGCTGAAGATTACATTCTAATTGTCAGTGATGATGGTGACTGTTTTTGACCTTCCTCTTGTAAGTCAGTTGTCATTTTTTTTTTTCTGTAGGACTCCTTAGTCCTCAAATCCTAATCACTGATGTTATGTTTCTTCCTTTGTTTAGATTAAAAGTTTAAATACAGGTTAAGTTGTTTCTACTGTAATCACCAACACATGCATACAGACACACTGTACTTTAGACTTTATACCTCCATTTGGCAGATTTTGGCTTTTGTTCGAATTATCTGCACAGAAATTATTGCCAGTTTGATTCTGTTGCAGTTTTTTCAAAGACATTAAATAACTTTTGTATTCTAATGTATATCTTCTGCATTTCTGCAGGTTTGGCAAAAGATCATATTACTGTGAAAATAGTAATTATTGGCTATTCAGTGTTTATTGAATAGGTCAGATTTAGCAAAATCATTGTTAATAGTTTGTTCATGTCCTGCCTGCATAGAATAGAACAGCAAAGAACGTTTTCCAAAGGTTTATTAACTGTCAGAGAAAGGGGCAAGATGTAATTCTTAACGTGGTTTTACATGATGTGTTCTAGGCATGAGTGTGTTCAGGAAAGTTATAAGCCTCTGTGGATTAAAAACTCTTGTTTGGTTAAATCTGACAGTGGTACATTATTCTGCAGCTCATTCTCATTCATGATGCCTTCAAATATACAAAAAGCAAAAGTCTCCTTAATGGCACATCATGTTTTCCACCACTGGACAGGCTTTTGACAGAACAAGAATCAATAGGGAGTTTCCAAAGATTTTCCTTCCCTCGAAGGGTTGTGATGTTGAGTAAATAAACTGATTGCTTGTCTTCTGTTCTGTCTGCTCTGTGTGGCAAACTTGCCTCAGCTGAAGATGCCGGTAATAATTATGCTGGTCTTGCTCTTCGTGAGACTTACCAATGTGGCTTGTAAGTTAAAAATTTTAAGCTGAAATGAATGTCCGCCAACCCATCATCAAGAAATGCAGCTTGCCTTAAGAGCATTAGTAGAATGGACCTGCTCACGTTTTATTTCTGACTTTGGAGATGCATTCTCTATGTTAGGAAATCTTGGTTCCCATAGTTCTACATAAAGAATGCCGACTTCCTACCTTTACCCCCACCAAAATAAAACCGTCATAGCATAATAACAGAGCTGGAAAGGACTTTAGAAATCATCACTTTCAATACTTTGATTTAATGGAGGAAGAAGCGGAGACTCCAGAGAAGAGAAGTGACTTGTCCAAGGTCAGAAGGAAGACTCAGAATTTACTGAAATTGAGGTAGAGCTGAGATGGACTCCAATAGAGAAAAACATCTTACAGAATCATTTACTCATAGAACTTCAAGAGACCACAGTCCCTGAGATCCCTTTCATTTTACACTCGCATTTATGTAGCTCCTTAAAATTGACAAACCGTTTTACACGTATCTCATCGGTATCCGCCACCACCCTAGGAATTAGATGCTGTTATTGTCACCCACATTTCATAGTTGGGTAAACTGAGGCAGGCAGGCGTCCAATGCCTTGCCCAGGGTTTTGCAGCTAGTAAGTGTCTGAGGCCCAGTTTGAGTGCAGGTGACGTTCTTAACGCCAAGTCCATCATTGTAACGGCTTCTCCAGCCGACTGCCAATTTAAAAAGCGTTGACTTGTTAGGAAGCAGAAAGATGAAGGACTTGACATGGTCTGTGATCCTCACAGCCTGAAGAAGCTTTACAGCATAAGAATATGCACAAGAGCTAAAGTAACTGTTTCAGTTATCTTCAAAAAGTCTAACAAGGTAACAACCTGCAGAGGATGCCACTCTCCAATGTACTTGGGACCTGACCCCCAGCACCTCCCAGACTCAGGCAGGGCTGTAGAGTTATTCCCGCAGGTTCCTGCTCTTGATTTTGAGCCCAGCAATTTGCTTGGTATTGTTTTGGTGTGGAAACAGGCAGCAGAACCTAACGTTGTCCAACCTCCCCGTCCCGTGGATTATTCACTATTATTTGATGTTGTACTAAAAATGCTAGAAGTCACAGTAAGACATGGAAAAAAGTTAAAGGTGTAAAAATAGCTAAAGAAGGGTTACAACTATCCTTTGTTGAGGACATGATGGTCTATTTAGAAAATCCTAAAGAATTAGCCTATATACTAATTCAATATAGCTTCCACAAAGTTGCAGGCTACAAAAAAGTAAGCC